>CM042017.1:1112500-1187500 GCA_023525715.1 Cichorium intybus | reverse complement strand
AGATCTGATTGTTGTCGTCGATCCAAATGCCGCTTGGTTGAGGAATGTTTAATTTTGATGAAAGTGATCGTTAGATCTATGGCTGTTCTTCTGCATATATTTCCCACAAACCAATGCCAAACGAAGCCTAATCATACAACATGACCAAAGTTGTAGTTTTATCTATCTATTTCGCAATTGTAAAAGGCGATGATGATGGATTTCTAATTTGTCTGAGTAAATTAGGAAAAGCTGAGATTTAGCATATCTTGGCGAGGCAATTTTCCGGCGGTATCATGTGAAAATTGATTGGATTTGTTGTCCATTTTCGTTTGCAACTATTGATGTACTCGTGAGTTTGCAGCCATGACGGTTTAATCCTGTTTTTCCGATTTTTTTTGCAAATATTTGAGCCTCGTTCATGTTTACAACGGTTTTCACCGGTATATTTGAATTTCCAGTTTTGGATCTTAATATCATTAAATGTGATGTGTATATGCAATGAATCTGAATCGATGATAAGAGTTGAATCAAATGGATCTGGAACTAAAATAGAAGTTTTGTCGTCTGATACCAGAAGCGGTGGTGTTGACCGGTGGCGGTGGTGTTGACTGGTGGTGTTAGTGTTGACCGGTAGTGGTGGGGTTGTAGCAAAGAGATATAGAGAGAGGAGAGAGGGGAGAGAGAGAGAGAGATGTACAGATTAAAGGGGGTGAAGTTTTTTTATTTGTTTTTTGTTTTTTTTTAAATCAAAAAATCAAAAATTAAATTAAAAGAAAAGGAAAGAGAAAACAGTAAGGGCAAAATAGTCATTCAAAGTATTTTTAAAAAAAGTTGGACCAAAACCGCAATAAATTTTTTTGTAGACTAGTGGTTCTAATTCAAAACTTTTTGGACCCAAATTTGGCAAACCACATGGACCAAAAATGCATTTAACTATTTTTTATACATAGAAGATTTTACATGAATGGAAACCAAACCCGTAGCAAATTACGAACTTAGACCATCTCCAGCCTATCTTTATTTTTGAAGTAAAAAATGGTGTAAAAAGTGAACCATCAACAACCCACATCTATTTCTCACACTATTTTTACTTTAAAAAGTATATTCTTAGTATATTTTTCCTTCATTTACAAAAATTGTCAAAATCTCTCATTCTATTTATTATACGTAAACTTTTATATGAATTCGATGTATAAATATTCAATTTTGATAATCATAACTAATTAATATCATTTAATATATAATATGATTGTAAATATTTGTTGTTGTATTTGTTGGATTAGGTGTCTAAGCCATGACTAATAATTAGTATTTGCCTAATTAATAGTAGCACAGTCCATTTGGGTTGCCCGCATGGCTGGAGATTGTTGGAAAGTTAAGTAGAGAGAAAGGGTTGATTTATTATATGACTAATAAATCAAGATATTGTTTGTTAATATATTATGGAGATAATATATTAATTAGAAATAGTATTGTTTGATTAATAATTAATCAGAAATTAATTGGATTAATTTCTGTGACATTAATTGGATTAATCAGGAGGTCAGGGATTAAAGTCGTACGAATTCAATAGTTGAATTGCGGCGCGCGGCGCGCCAATGTAAAGGCTGCGACGCGCGTACATATCCGTACGAATTCAATAGTTGAATTGGGGCACGCGGCGCGCCAATGTAAAGGCCGCGACGCGCGTACACATAATCCGGAAAATGGGCTGCGGCTAGGGTTTCTAGCTTTACCCTTTGGTTCCCTATAAATAGGGACCCCTAGACCTCATTATCAGTTGCTCATTCTATTGTTTCTCTCTGGAATCTCGATCCATAATCCTCTCGGCTTGGGTGTGATCTCATTTGAGGCAGGATACTTTTGCTGCTCAGCTTCCAGAAAAATTCTAGAAGGTTGGTTTCTCTAATTTTATTCTTTTAGTTAATTTTCTTATGGCCTTTAGGATTTGTTATATGTTCAATTGGAAGAAAACATAGATCCTTATAGGTTGCATGTGAACTTAGGATATTTAGTTCATGGTTGCAGAAAATCTTTCAGTGGTATTAGAGCCTGTCTTGTTTTCTTGTTGAATTACTATAACTGTTTTAGGGTTTAAAGCCTATAAACCCTAATATATATCAGGATCGATTTCTAGGATTAGGGTTTTGGAAACCCTAATCCCCCCTTGCCTATTTCAAAAATCACAATTAGGGTTTTAGAAGGTTTTCTATTTTTGGTAACTTTATTTGTTGATTAAATGGATAACCTTAAACCCCATTATTTGAATTCGAAATCTAGGGGGTTTAGGATAGGTTTTAATTAATTTTGATTAATTTGGATAAACCTATCTACATTTGAATTAATTTAATTAATTGTTAATTAAAGGATAATTCAAAAGGGATTTAATTAATTTTAAAATTGCGAAATTAATGGAATAAATCCAGAAAAATATTTTAAAATGTTTAAAATATTTAGATTTAATTAATTGATAATTAAAATTGATTACATCGAATTTAAGGTTCAATTTAATTCAAAATTTAATTGTTAAATTTGGTAAAATTAAAAGATAAACCTTGAATATTTTAAAGGGTTTTAAAATACATCTTATATATGTTATTAATTGTTAATACTATATGTATAAGATAAAATTGGTCAGTCAATTCAATAGTAGGCCTCATTCACGAAGCTGGTCTATAAAGTGGGTATAAGGAAGCTGCCTGTAAAATGGCAGTCTAATGGGTGAACACTCTCACCCACCGCTCGCCTGATCAGTGGAGGGTCGTTAGCCGAACAGTTTTGATAGGACCACATAATCATTAAAAGTATAATGATCAAAGTACTAGAACCTTTACACAAAATCCCAATCTAGTTACTTTAAGAAAAATGTGAATTTGATGCTACCCCATGAAATTGCACATTGCACTTTATGAAACGTTGGTGGAGCGTGTGTGGTTTACCGGCACACCAATGGGGGTTCATAAAGAGTGGCAATGGGTGTCTCGGGTGTTATCATTGTTGATGGAGCGTGTGTGGTTTACCGGCACATCAATTTGAGATGATAATGGACCCCGAGAGTACCAAGCTAATTTGCATGGTTATTCACACCCGGTTTGTGATCCTCGGCATCCCAGTCACAAACGGTGGGGCATATCCGAGATTAAACATGCTATTGAACAGTTCAATAAATCTCATAAGAACTAGGAATTCCATTTATAATAAGATTATTTTTCCGCGGTGGAATTGGCTGAATCGTCATTCGCCTACCTTTATAAAAATTTGCTTATAGATTACGGCATCCCTCTTCTATGTTGCAAATTGTTATAGTTGGATCCTAGCCTTATTTTACATTGGGTTATTATAAGGACCGACAAGTATCTAATTAAACTTACCTTCTTTTATAGATGTCTTCTGCTGATCAATCCGCTCCCCACTCAAACTCTAGTGTTCCCTCAATCCTCTCATTATGTTCCAAGGTTCAATTGAACGGGACAAACTACAATGACTGGATTAGAAATATCAAGATGGCTCTGAGGTACGAGAACAAAGAGTATGTCCTCGAGACCGAGCTTGTCGATATTGACCCTGAAACTGCTACTCCCGAGGAGATTTCCTTGTACCAAAAACATTTTGATGATGCGACCAAAGTGGCCTGCATCATGATCGCCACAATGAACCCCGAATTGCAAAGAATATACGAAGACTACTGGCCCTTTGAGATGCACAAGGAGCTTGCGGAAAAGTTCCGCAAGCAAGAGCGCATCGAGAGGTGCGAGGTAGTCAAGGACTTCACGAACAGCAAACCTAAAGATGGAGAGTCCATCTGCACTCATGTGCAAAGAATGCAAGGTTACGTGGAGCGGCTTAGAAAGCTTGCGATGCCTGTACCGGAGCAGTTGGCCGTTGACATAGTGCTTAACTCGTTACCGAGTTCTTATGACCAGTTCAGGCTGGCTTATCATTTGAACAACAATCAGGCTAATATGACTGAGTTGCATCGCATGCTTCGAGTAGCTGAGGACGGGATGAAGGGTAAAAGTGTACCCTCGGTTAATCAGCCCGTCCTAGCCATCGGAAGTGGCAAAGTGTAACGCCCGGTTTCTCATACAAAGTACACCCAAAAATTTTCAAGCAATAATACATCAAAATGGGCATACTTGTACTCAAACCAAGGATCAAGAGGTTATCAACATGAATATTTACACAAAAGGCCCTTACAATTTCAACCAGGAATTACAAATAAATCTAATTCAACTAAAGGACAAAGCTCTAAACATGTCCGTCTCTCTTTATCACATGCCTTCCCCTATCACAGCTACAGATACCTGCAAAACAACATACAACTCAAGTGTAAGCTTATAAAGCTTAGTGAGTAATCTCAATTACACTCCAATAATCCCTCTCAGTAAATGTCTTTATCATTCTCGTTTGCTAATCTCATTAGCAAATACCCACTTTCTCTTAACTCTGAAATCTGCAAACATATTAGCTTTACAAATACCAGCTAATATTTAATAACATCAATTCAATAGAAATACCACACTTAGTACTACTCGTAACTCAACCACATTCTCACATATATTCATTTTTAACATCCAACTTATACTCAACCATAGCAATTCTCATGCCTGTAACAATTAAACTCAAAGACTCTTTAACTCAACCAATTTATCACATACTCTACTGTTATACTCAATATAGATTGCAACTCATCTCTTGTTATCCACAGATAACATAATCACTCCAACTCTATTCCAGCTCAATAGCCCTCATGGCTATACAATTTGACTCAAAACTCTTTAATGTAACTACACTAACATCTACTCAGTTTATACAATCAATATGTATGTTCAACTTGGTTGTTATTATTCACATATAACAATTAACTCCATAATTAAATTATGACAATAACAGCCTAACATATATATAGTTATATACTCAGTTTACCACAAGGTAAAATTATACTCAAGTACATAAGAGTACTCACCTGATAACGATTTAGTATATGAAACCCCCGAATTACGCGTACCGGGCTCCTGTTCGCTATACTTGGTTATATCACCATAGTCTAAATCAAGTCTCCAATATCCACAATCATCTCAATTACATCTATCTCAAAGATGTATAAATCAAAAGAGGAAATAAAAGAGTATAAACGGTAAATATCAACTCAATATTTACCGAAACCTCCAAATTCACGGTTCTACTAATTCAACCGTAGAAACTCGACAATAATCTCACAAATAACTCTAAAGGCATCCACTAACAATCTACTAACAACATATATAGCAATATATAGCTAAAACACGGAAATGAAAGTTAGGGTTTCAAAATCCCAAAATCAAGAAATCACTCACCTTGATGATTTAGGAATCAAGAGCACGTTTACGGGGTTAGATTGAAGTCTCCCTACTCTTCCTTACGCATCTCCTGGCTCAATTTGGAGGAAAATCGCCTTAGAATGCTCTGAAATCGAATTTGGGTGTTTATTTCTCGAAATGAGCATTTTCTGCACTTTATATAGTGCTGTCAGGCCTACACGCCCCGTGTAGACTCACACGCCCCGTGTAGGGCTGTTCTACACGACCCGTGTAGACTCACACGCCCCGTGTAGGTCTGTTTTGGCTTTCGGACTCCTTTTGAACACTCTACATGACCCGTGTAGAGGTACACGACCCGTGTGACTCTGGAAGGCTTACGGTTTGGTTTCTAAGGTGTTCTACACGACCCGTGTAACCATACACGACCCGTGTAGCTCTGTTTTGGCATTTTTCAAGTCCAAACTTCTCCCATTTGGGTTTCTAATCACCCAAACTCATACAACAACCAAACTAATCTTAATCACACCAAGATTAACTCAAAATCTCTATAATTTAAAAACACGGTATTACAAGTTATTACCCCCTTCAAAAGATTCCGTCCTCGGAATCTCTTTGAATATGTATGGTTTATACAACCACCTCACCACTGTAATTTCAGATTACGTATGACAATGATATTATCCTCTCGTCAGCTCATATGACATGTACATACTGTCGTATCTCATTTACTCATAATATAGATAATACCCGCCATCATCCTCACGAGATGATCTCTATAGCCATATTGGTAATCACCATTGCCATGTGAATTCTCGTTCTTTCGAGCACGACCTTCGCTATATCATTGTCAACACTAAGGCATCTCACCTTACTCTTCAAGTGATACTCCAACCACTATTATCATTTACATACACTTATATCTATGGTTCACATCGAGCCATAGTCTCAGTGCACTATCCACTTTGTTATAATACTAATCCCAATTAACTATATGGGATTTCAACTCCCATTTCAAGTTTTCTTTAAATGGTTTACTCTAACTCAATAAGGAAAACGGTCTCACCGATCCCATGCTCATTCTCTCTCAATTTACTCCTTCAATCACAACACGTCAATTATTGATTTCTCCTATTTGCACATTCTCATCGATCAGGGTTGGAGAAACACTCATACAACATAAAACACATAGACATTCAAATGTCTCACTCACATCATACGACTCATCAACCCATATATAACATCAAAAATAAATATAATATTAGAAACTATCTCTTGTTTCACTCATGCCTCCTCAAAATCTCATATATCTCTACTTTCACTTCAGCACTTATATTAGGTGTTCACCCAATATACTATTAACAATCTCTCGCCAAAATGGCTCCTCTTCATCTCAGTTCAACAACATACCTCATGTTGTTTCTCTCAATGTACTCACTTATTATATCATCTCTTATGTTGATAATCCACATCATATTCTCAATAAATTATTTACTCTATTAAACTCGATAATTTATTATCAAATAAATTCTCAACACAACCGCATAAATTCTGACCACCTCTTCGTCATTATCACATCAATCTCTAATTCATCTGAATGACACAAATAAGTCATACATACGGCTCACCGTAATCTCTACACACGACTCAATATCATGACATCTAACACCGTAATCTCTACGGTGAGATCATATCTCATTATTCTACTAACTCATTAATCTCAAGAAAAGAACTCAAAATCATTATAATAAAATCTACTATTCATCATATCATACGAATAAATAGTATTTTCATCTCGACATTCACGCATTTCCCTCATTGGCAGTAATTGGTTTGATTGCTAAGGAACGAATCCTATCTATCACAATCACGATTACTTTCCTCTTCTTTTTAACTCATATCTTCTTATCATGTATTTATAAAATTTTATCTCATTTAATATGAAATAAACCTCACACATTCTCAACAGTATTACTCACTGTATTATCTCACAGTACTCTCATATTGTTACTCCGCCTCTGATTCGTACTCTTTTTAACCCATAAAGTCTCAAACTGTATAGGTTCACATCTATACCATACATATCCACACTCAAAGATAGTGCAGTCTCAACACTCTATATCACTACACAGTACATACTTGTTTACACACAAGCACAACATTATAACACCACTCTGCCTCAGCTCTTGGTACCCCGTACCATCCTTTGTCTCATCATTCAACACTGTTTTATAGTACCTCGTACTGTTCTCCAAACTCGCCATTCATCGCTATCTCACGGTACTTCGTACCGTCCTCTAATCAGATCATGGTACCTCGTACCATTCTCCGATTTTAATCCATCTTCTATTTAACTCTAGCAGGTCTCCGCTACGGTCTCAAACCATATAGACTAACTATCACTCCTCCTCTTGTCTGAGTCACAACAGCCTTCACTACTCTAACCACAAGGTACTCGTTATGTGGTTTCACAGAAGTATATGATCTCAACCTCAACTAGTCAATACATGGCCCCACAGAATGTATGGTCTCAACCACGTTTACTCAATATGTAACCCCACTGAATATGTGGTCTCAATCACATTTACTCAATATGTGACCCCACTGAATATGTGGTCTCAATCACATCTACTCAATATGTGACCCCACTGAATATGTGGTCTCAATCACATTTACTCAATATGTGATCCCACTGAATATGTGGTCTCAATCACATTTACTCAATATGTGACCCCACTGAATATGTGGTCTCAATCACATTTACTCAATATGTGACCCCACTGAATATGTGGTCTCAATCACATTTACTCAATATGTGACCCCACTGAATATGTGGTCTCAATCACATTTACTCAATATGTGACCCCACTGAATATGTGGTCTCAATCACATTTACTCAATATGTGACCCCACTGAATGTGTGGTCTCAATCACATTTACTCAATATGTGACCCCACTGAATATGTGGTCTCAATCACATTTACTCAATATGTGACCCCACTGAATGTGTGGTCTCAATCACATTTACTCAATATGTGACCCCACTGAATATGTGGTCTCAATCACATTTACTCAATATGTGACCCCACTGAATGTGTGGTCTCAATCACATTTACTCAATATGTGACCCCACTGAATATGTGGTCTCAATCACATTTACTCAATATGTGACCCCACTGAATGTGTGGTCTCAATCACATTTACTCAATATGTGACCCCACTGAATATGTGGTCTCAATCACATTTACTCAATATGTGACCCCACTGAATGTGTGGTCTCAATCACATTTATTAGGTAATTAACCCAATCTCTAGGCCAATTAGGCCTACTTGAACCACTCTAGGTTCTCTTAATTATAACCACAAGGTACTCTTTATGTGGTTATTCGAGTGTCCTCTGACAACTCTGTCACAAATATCTCATTATGTGACAACTCTAAACTACAGAATTCATCTCTCAGCATGTCAACTCATAATCAGTTATTGTGTGCAATCAACTACATACTCATTATCTTTCTCAACTCATACTCTTTTGGCTATCTCAACCATTCATTGTGATCATTCATAAGTACTAGTTATGTGGCCCCACACAACATGTGGTCTCAACCACACAGTACTCGTACACAGAAATCTCGTCACATCTGTGAAACAACAAGTAATATATATATATATATATACACCATATCATACTTTATATATTTCTTACCATGTATATGCTCATTTTACACATTTCTCCATGGTTGTTAAGTACTCGTCAAGCAACCACTTATAATCTCGGTTATACATAATCACAAAGCACTCGTTATGTGATATGTAAATCTTACCTCAAATGGACATGAGATTCTCATCTCAATGCCAATTACTACACTTTATAACCAAAATTTTCTAACACATGTACTTTCAATTGATCTTTTATGTGTCCAAACATTTCACGCATATTCTACTACATGTATTATTAACAATTAAACATTTGCAACACGTTACAACTAACATGTTAAGTAAAATTACTTACATACCTCATAGCAACAAATCTTATCTTCTCATTAGCTGAAACTCGCATATTTCGGATCTCAACTCTTGAGTGTACTCGGCTACACTCACATGTCTCAACTCCTAGCTCATGCTTAACTTATGCTCATACTCTTTCTCATTATCTGTTGAAATTTCGCCTCATTCGGAATCTCATCTCATCATTAGCTGGAATCTCGCAATCAGCTGCAATCTCATCTCAATTAGTATCTCATCTCGCATTCAGTTGACATCTCATTATCAACTGAAGTTCTTGTCTCCTCGTTAGCTGATATCTCATATCGGCTAAAATCTCATCTCATCATCCACTATTGGTCCAACCAGCTCTGACCAATTCATCAAATCGTCCTCATCTGTCTCCATATCTATATTCACACACAGAATATAATAAATAATAATTATAACAGAAAAGTTATACTCAATTAATACGCTCACATCTGTAGCAATATATTTTCCAAGCATGTGATAGGGGGTCTTTCTCTTCTCGGTTTAAGTCTAGGACTCTACACTCAAAGACCTAGTTCACTTAAACCATGCTCTGATACCAACTTGTAACGCCCGGTTTCTCATACAAAGTACACCCAAAAATTTTCAAGCAATAATACATCAAAATGGGCATACTTGTACTCAAACCAAGGATCAAGAGGTTATCAACATGAATATTTACACAAAAGGCCCTTACAATTTCAATCAGGAATTACAAATAAATCTAATTCAACTAAAGGACAAAGCTCTAAACATGTCCGTCTCTCTTTATCACATGCCTTCCCCTATCACAGCTACAGATACCTGCAAAACAACATACAACTCAAGTGTAAGCTTATAAAGCTTAGTGAGTAATCTCAATTACACTCCAATAATCCCTCTCAGTAAATGTCTTTATCATTCTCGTTTGCTAATCTCATTAGCAAATACCCACTTTCTCTTAACTCTGAAATCTGCAAACATATTAGCTTTACAAATACCAGCTAATATTTAATAACATCAATTCAATAGAAATACCACACTTAGTACTACTCGTAACTCAACCACATTCTCACATATATTCATTTTTAACATCCAACTTATACTCAACCATAGCAATTCTCATGCCTGTAACAATTAAACTCAAAGACTCTTTAACTCAACCAATTTATCACATACTCTACTGTTATACTCAATATAGATTGCAACTCATCTCTTGTTATCCACAGATAACATAATCACTCCAACTCTATTCCAGCTCAATAGCCCTCATGGCTATACAATTTGACTCAAAACTCTTTAATGTAACTACACTAACATCTACTCAGTTTATACAATCAATATGTATGTTCAACTTGGTTGTTATTATTCACATATAACAATTAACTCCATAATTAAATTATGACAATAACAGCCTAACATATATATAGTTATATACTCAGTTTACCACAAGGTAAAATTATACTCAAGTACATAAGAGTACTCACCTGATAACGATTTAGTATATGAAACCCCCGAATTACGCGTACCGGGCTCCTGTTCGCTATACTTGGTTATATCACCATAGTCTAAATCAAGTCTCCAATATCCACAATCATCTCAATTACATCTATCTCAAAGATGTATAAATCAAAAGAGGAAATAAAAGAGTATAAACGGTAAATATCAACTCAATATTTACCGAAACCTCCAAATTCACGGTTCTACTAATTCAACCGTAGAAACTCGACAATAATCTCACAAATAACTCTAAAGGCATCCACTAACAATCTACTAACAACATATATAGCAATATATAGCTAAAACACGGAAATGAAAGTTAGGGTTTTAAAACCCCAAAATCAAGAAATCACTCACCTTGATGATTTAGGAATCAAGAGCACGTTTACGGGGTTAGATTGAAGTCTCCCTACTCTTCCTTACGCATCTCCTGGCTCAATTTGGAGGAAAATCGCCTTAGAATGCTCTGAAATCGAATTTGGGTGTTTATTTCTCGAAATGAGCATTTTCTGCACTTTATATAGTGCTGTCAGGCCTACACGCCCCGTGTAGACTCACACGCCCCGTGTAGGGCTGTTCTACACGACCCGTGTAGACTCACACGCCCCGTGTAGGTCTGTTTTGGCTTTCGGACTCCTTTTGAACACTCTACACGACCCGTGTAGAGGTACACGACCCGTGTGACTCTGGAAGGCTTACGGTTTGGTTTCTAAGGTGTTCTACACGACCCGTGTAACCATACACGACCCGTGTAGCTCTGTTTTGGCATTTTTCAAGTCCAAACTTCTCCTATTTGGGTTTCTAATCACCCAAACTCATACAACAACCAAACTAATCTTAATCACACCAAGATTAACTCAAAATCTCTATAATTTAAAAACACGGTATTACACAAAGGAAAGAAAAGGAAGGGCCCTCCTAAGCAAAATTGGAGGGAAAAGGTTCAGGTCGGGTCATCCAGTAATGGCTCGAGAACCAAGACTTCCCACATTCCTTGTGTGGCCAACCCTGATGAAGCCAACTGTTTTTACTGCAAAGAGAAGGGCCATTGGAAGAGAAGCTGCCCTAAATACTTGCAGGATGTCAAGGATGGGAAAGTAAAGCCATCGACAGCAGGTATATACACTATCTCTAAAAACTCACCATCTTCTAATTCTTGGATCCTTGATACAGGATGTGGTTTTCACATTTGTTCTGATCTACAGGGCCTAAAGGAAAGCAGGGAGGTGGAACACGGTAGACTGAACTTGATCATGGGCAATAGGAGATCGTCCCCTGTTACCAAGATCGGCGTTTACAGTTTAGTGCTTAGTAGTGATGTTAGTATAGAGTTATTTAATTGTTGCTATTCGCCAGAAATGGCAAGAAACATTATTTCAATTCACGCATTGTTCAGACAAGGATTTCAATTTTCTTTTGATATTAAAATTGGTTCGATTTCTGTTTTCAAAAATGGTATTTTGATTTTTACTGCTTATCCTTGTGATGGTGTGTATGAAACTGTTGAATGTGTTGACAATTTAGGAAATGGTGTAAATTATATTGATTCTACCAGTGGTGTAGAAAAGGCATGTCTGTGGCATAGTCGACTCGGGCACATCAGCAAGAAACGCATCGCCCAACTCCAAAAGGATGGAGTGTTGGAATCATTCGACCTCATGTCGGATGATGTATGCGAATCTTGTCTGTTGGGCAAGATGACTAAATCACCTTTGAAAGGATCTTTTGAAAGAGGTGAGGGTCTGCTGGACATCATTCACACGAATGTGTGTGGTCCATTCAGATCAACCACAAAGGATGGCACGCGGTTCTACGTGACCTTTACCGACGATTTTAGTAGATACGGTTATATCTACTTGATCAAGCACAAGTCGGACACCTTTGAAAAGTTCAAAGAGTTTAAGAACGAGGTAGAAAATCAATTAGGCAGGAAGATAAAGATGCTCAGGTCCGACAGAGGCGGAGAGTATCTAAGTATCGAGTTCCTAGACTATCTAAAGGAATGCGGAATAATTTCGCAGTTGACACCTCCCAGGACACCACAGTTGAACGGTGTTTCAGAGAGGCGCAACCGAACCCTGTTGGACATGGTTCGTTCCATGATGAGTCGAGCTTCACTTCCCATTCACTTCTGGGGGTATGCCTTAGAGACTGCCGCCCATATCCTCAATCTTGTCCCAACTAAGAAGGTTGCTAAAACACCTCATGAGATGTGGACAGGGAAAGTTCCCTCGTTGGCACATATCAAGGTCTGGGGTTGTGAGGCTTTCGTTAGACGAGAGACTCAAGACAAACTCGCAGACAGAAGCGAAAGGTGTTTCTTCCTTGGTTATCCCAAACAGTCATTTGGATATCTATTCTACAGACCGAGCGAGGACGTGGTCTTTGTAGCTAGACGAGCGGTCTTTCGAGAGAGAGAGCTCATATTCAAAGAGGACAGTGGGAGTACCATTGATCTGGAAGAAATTCAAGAGTCATCAGATGACGCAACCTTAGGAGAAACTAGCAACCAACATGAGGAAGAAGTTCCTGTTGGTCCGACAGATGTATCCTTACCTCTTAGGCGTTCTGGTAGGGTTAGCATGCCACCCGAGTTTTATGGTTTCCATATAACTTCGGATGGGGACACGTTTGTCAGTGATAGGACACTGATAAATTTAGATGAACCAGCTAACTACCAGGAAGCAGTGGCGGGCCCTGAGTCTGCCAAGTGGAAAGAGGCCATGGATAGCGAGATCAAGTCCATGTATGACAATCAAGTTTGGAACTTGGTTGACAACGTACCGGGTCGAAAGACAGTCGGGTGCAAATGGATCTTCAAGAAGAAGACCGACATGGACGGAAAGGTACACACTTTCAAGGCAAGACTGGTTGCGAAGGGCTTTACTCAAACCCCAGGGGTTGACTATGACGAGACCTTCTCACCAGTAGCCAAGATAAAGTCTATTAGGATTATGCTGGCCATAGCTGCATTTCATGACTATGAAATTTGGCAGATGGACGTCAAAACCGCCTTCCTTAATGGAATGTTGACTGAGGATGTCTACATGAATCAGCCAGAGGGTTTTGTCGATGCAAAGTATCCTAATAAGGTGTGTAAGCTTGAGAGATCAATCTACGGATTGAAGCAAGCTTCTCGCAGCTGGAATCTTTGTTTCCATGAGAAAGTCAAAGAGTTTGGTTTCTCTAGGAGCGAGGATGAGTCCTGCGTATATGTCAAGGCTAGTGGGAGTATAGTCACCTTTCTGGTGCTGTATGTCGATGACATACTGCTCATGAGAAACGATATTCCAACCTTGCAAGGTGTCAAGGCTTGGCTTGGGAAATGTTTCGCCATGAAGGACCTAGGAGAGGCTGCCTACATTCTCGGGATAAGAATATTGAGAGATAGGAAGAAGAGACTAATTGGACTTAGTCAGGGTACATACTTGGAAAAAGTACTGAAAAGGTTTAGTATGGAAAATTCCAAGAAGGGAGAGCTACCTATCCAAAGTAATGCAAAATTGAGTAAGACTCAAAGTCCGAGTACATACGAAGAAATAGCTGAAATGAGTCGGGTACCTTACGCTTCGGTCGTAGGATCGATCATGTACGCTATGACGTGTACTCGCCCTGACGTGGCCTTTGCCTTGAGCATGGTCAGTCGGTACCAGGGTAACCCTGGAAGGGCGCATTGGATAGCTGTAAAGAATATACTCAAGTATCTGCGAAGGACAAAGGACATGGTGTTGGTCCTTGGAGGCAGTGATACATTGAGAGTTGAAGGATATACGGATGCCAGTTTTCAGACGGATAGAGACAGTGGTCGGTCTCAGTCTGGCTGGGTATTCCTTCTGAACGGAGGAGCAGTAACTTGGAAAAGTTCCAAGCAAGATACGGTGGCTGATTCTACTTGTGAATCAGAGTATATAGCAGCAAGTGAAGCGTCTAAGGAAGCGGCTTGGCTGAAGAACTTCATCGGCGACCTTGGAGTAGTCCCGAGTATTCAGGAGCCCGTGGAACTGTTCTGCGATAACGAAGGTGCGGTCGTCTTAACAAAGGAACCGCGAGACCATGGAAAGTCCAGGCATATCGACAGAAAGTACCACTACATAAGGCATAAGGTAGAAGAAGGTCACCTCGTGGTAAAGAGGGTATCATCGGAAGATAATCCTGCAGATCCCTTGACAAAGGCTCTGAGTAGGATTAAGCATAATCAGCATGCTAGGAGCATTGGATTAAGAGATGATATAAAGTTTATGTAAATTAGATAGGTTTCGAAACTTGTAACAATGTATTGTATTTGACTCTTGTGATTTAATAACAGAGATTTATTAATGAGTAATGGTTTACTACTTTTGTCAATACTTTATCATTATGTTTCATTTTGCATGTTTTACTTCCTGAATAATTGGATTATTCAAATATCCACAGTCGATTACACTTTTTGGGAGTAAGTGTGAAGTAAGACTGTCATGAATTAGTAATAGATTGTCTAAGGAGTTAGACATTGCAATTGGATTGCTGCACCATTCGTGAGTACTTGGAAATGGAGATTTGAGTATTGGATAAACCCGCGCTCAATGGATTGCTTCATGGATTTCATCACGAGCAATGTTGAGACGATAATATCTTTTGATCTTTAAGCTAAGACATATGAGTTATGATTTATTAGACGGTTGTTCATTGATAATATGAAAACGCATTGGTAACTCGGTGTTATAAAACGTATTGTTGTGAGTGATTTGTCTGGTAAAAGACATAAGTATATGAGTCGAAGCTTATTCGTCCCTTGACCCTAACGGGGAACAGATATCTGTAGGCCTCTCGATGAATTTGAAGTTGACTAAAATGGTTGGCCAACCGGGACTAAATTGGTAGTCTAAGAGTCATATGCAAATCGGATATCGAGGAACAGTGAATCAGACCAGGATTGACTCTAATCCATGTCTTGAGTCTGAAAAATATCTTGTTGGACGGAGGATCATCTGATCACTTATCTATGGACAGAACTGATTAGATCAGAGTTTGGCAGTGGTTTCTAGGAAGCTAAAAGTGCTAGTTAATTAGAGGCTAAATTGGTAATTATAGTCATAGACTTATCCAAGTGGGAGACTGTTGGATTAGGTGTCTAAGCCATGACTAATAATTAGTATTTGCCTAATTAATAGTAGCACAGTCCATTTGGGTTGCCCTCATGGCTGGAGGTTGTTGGAAAGTTAAGTAGAGAGAAAGAGTTGATTTATTATATGACTAATAAATCAAGATATTGTTTGTTAATATATTATGGAGATAATATATTAATTAGAAATAGTATTGTTTGATTAATAATTAATCAGAAATTAATTGGATTAATTTCTGTGACATTAATTGGATTAATCAGGAGGTCAGGGATTAAAGTCGTACGAATTCAATAGTTGAATTGCGGCGCGCGGCGCGCCAATGTAAAGGCTGCGACGCGCGTACATATCCGTACGAATTCAATAGTTGAATTGGGGCGCGCGGCGCGCCAATGTAAAGGCTGCGGCGCGCGTACACATAATCCGGAAAATGGGCTGCAGCTAGGGTTTCTAGCTTTACCCTTTGGTTCCCTATAAATAGGGACCCCTAGACCTCATTATCAGTTGCTCATTCTATTGTTTCTCTCTGGAATCTCGATCCATAATCCTCTCGGCTTGGGTGTGATCTCATTTGAGGCAGGATACTTTTGCTGCTCAGCTTCCAGAAAAATTCTAAAAGGTTGGTTTCTCTAATTTTATTCTTTTAGTTAATTTTCTTATGGCCTTTAGGATTTGTTATATGTTCAATTGGAAGAAAACATAGATCCTTATAGGTTGCATGTGAACTTAGGATATTTAGTTCATGGTTGCATAAAATCTTTCAGTATTTAAATTAAACTAGAAATGTATAGAAATAAAAGTTAAAAGACTAAAAATGATAAGTGAAACATTAACTCGATTTTTGGTTTAAATTAATAATATTAATCTATATTTTGAATAATACTATTCATATAGTAAAAAATAGAGTGAGTTATAGATGTGGATTGAAAGAAAAACTACTTAAAAATAGAGTAACCTTATAAATGGAAGTGAGTTGAAGATGCTCTTAGGAATGGTATGATTAAAAAAAGAAATTAAACTGAAAATACAATCTCCAAACAACGATAAGGACCATTTCTGTAATTTACTAAGAATTTTAACGTTCAAATAAGTTATCATTTACATGTGTATATAAAATAGGCAAAATTACACTGTAACCCATCAAACTTTCAGCTTCTGGTTTAAAAGGTCCCTAAAGTATTTTTTTGGCTTTCCAGGGGTACCAAGTTGAGATTGACCTTTTCCTATTGTCCCTTAACCCAATTTTGCCGGTTATAGGCAGAGGCATATACCTTCCTACATGGCATATGACTTGGCTTGTGATGTCATCAGTGACGTGGCAATAACCGTAGATTAGGCAAAGGGGCATCATCCCCGCCGACCATTCTTTCGCCATCGTGATATCCTTTTATCATCGCCAACACTAGCCACCACCAAATGTAATCACAACCCAATCTTATAAATTCAGGATGATTTTTTGCAATTTAGAAGCTCACAATCACGACATTGGAAACGTCTATTTTTTAAAAATCAAATTAATGCAGCAAAAGTAGGAAGAAAAGAAGAAACTTACTCGCATTATTCATTATTCCACTTCATGGAGTTTACTTGAGAACCGGGTGAAGGCGTGTCGCTGAGAACACAAGGATCGTTGGGATCCATCAAAAAATCAAATAGTTAAATGTTGTCGCCACCGCTGGCGGCCAAAAGCGACATTGTTGGATCAGTGAAGTTCATTAGTTATTAGGGCTTGATGAGATATGGAGAGCAAACTCTAATCACGTTGTAGAGTCGCGTGATTCGAATTATAGCATCAGATCGAAGTGAACCACAATCAGAACTAAACACAATCGAAGTGACGTGGTTGTCTCCGATGGGTTCGAGCCGCTGATGGTGAAGCTCGAGAAAACAGAATAGAGTGATGCAATTACGAAGAATGAAATGTGACGTGGTTGTCTCCGGTGAGTTCGAGCCACCGTCGGTGGTTGTCTCCCGCATCTTATCAGAACATTGGTAGAGTCGGTGATGGATGCTGGGTCTCCACCATCATCTTCTCTGAAGACGGTGATATCAAGAGATAAGGAAAATTGGTACAGTGGATTATTACGATAAGCCCTAAGATCAATCTTATCCTAATAAATATGTAACTCAAGGTGCAACATGTCATCTTCTCATTCAATTTGTCACATGTCATTTTTTGGTAATTTTGATTTTCTTTAAAAAATAAAATAATTTGATCGGTTAGTGAATCTCTCCTTAATGATCGGTTTCTACCCTTTGAAGTACCTGGTTTTTCTCTAACGGTTTGCAATCTCCCACATTCTCCTCTCATTTACGTCTTCATTCACACACACACACTTTGTAACTCCATGTACGAAAAAATAGGAATCAATTACAAAAAATTAGGAACGGATGAGCCCGAACTACTCCCACCACTTCATCAACCCAATCATTCTCATTACCACCAGTCGCCTTTACCCTTATCTCTCATGAACGCCATCGGTCGCCTTCTTCACACTTATGGCTTCCAATTTTCTTGTGTAGTTATTTTTGCAGGTTATTGGCAAACCCATCTTTCATCAAGGTGTTTGCTCAAATAAAAAAGCTAAAAGTCGGTTTTGTTGATTTCGTGCATTTTCACACTTATGGCATCCAATTTATTTTGTATGCTTTAGTGCGTTTTCATCCCCAAAGCGTGTGGATTTCGTGTTTGCTCAAATATTGATAGGATTTCGGTTGCCGTACGGATGACTAACTTGCTTATTTTTTATTAATTCGGTTTTTTTGGTAAGAGCAATATGACACTCAAAATTCATCAAAATTCTTCAAGGTATCTGGCTTTAAAAAATACTGAACAATCTTGCAGGCATTTTGAAGGTAAATTTTACCATCAGCGACTCTAATTGGAGTTTTACACAAGAGCTTATAAAATCTTTGAATGAGAAATACAAGGAAAAATGGGATGCTGATATTGAGTGAGTTTTTTTTTTGCCTCGTGTGTATGTTGTCCTTTTACTTAAACTTCAATATAATTTGTTTTAAATTTTTTTATGACATGTTTGCTTAATTGATTCACAGCTTATATGAATCTTTTTAAGACATTCCATGCTCCGCCTTCTTGTTGTTATACGAATTCTGCTTTGCATCCAACGAGTTCTTAACATATGATAGCTGTCTCAACTCCAGTAAGCTCTATTATATCCTTATGTTTGCTCAGTTTCCGGATAAACCATGGTAGTTTCTTTTTCTAATAAATCCGTTCAAGTTTTGGTCATTTTTTTCCAATCAACCACTATGACTATTTTGAACCAATTGCAGAAGCAAAAATTGCAACTTTGGGTAGAATTAGATAGAAGGTAATTAAAATGTTGTATATATAAAGTTTGTTCTTTTTAAGATTTTACGTCTACAATCCAACAAACAATTATCACAATATTCATCAATATTAACAATTAATGAATAATAACTTCAAATTTTTAACTCTCTAAGTGATAGCTTTTTGTTGATAGTAGGTGGGACCTGGAAGTTCTTTATTTGATGCAATTTTTAGGGCTGTAGGGAAGATCAACATCATAGCAGAAGACTTCGTATGGATTTTTTTTTTCAATTCTAAATAACGAAAAAAATAAATATATAAATTAATCTTTTTGAGCATGACATGGAGTTATATTAGAGGATGTAGTCCAACTTGGGAAATCCGTTGGTGCACGAGGAATGGTTGTTCTTCAGTTTGGTACTAAATTGCTTATTAATTAATAATTGTTATCTTATTTCCATTAATTATGTTTATAAAATATCCATTTATACTTTTTTTACAAATACGTTTTGGACGTGATTCAGCAAACCCTCATTTGTCACATAATCATGATCAAAATCAAGTTGTATATACCGGAACTCATGATAATGACACAGTGATAGCATCTTACTTTCATATAATTGTATTAAAATTATTTATCACCATAAATTCATAATTTTGATAGCCATTGCAATTTCTTGAATAGATACGGGGTTGGTGGGATGTCCTGCAGCAAGAAGAAAAATGCAGCGTGAGTTTTTTTCTTCTATTTTGTAATTTCCTCAACTTTTTATGGGTTTTGATGACTATTGTTTATTTTCAGGTTCTTAATTATTTATCAATTTCTGTGGATGATGATACCTCATGGGATATAATTCGGGCTGCTCTTGGAACAATGGTCCAAGAGCAGGTGTTTCCCTCCCTCTTTGAGGTTGAGGGTTCAAGCCTCGTTAGAGGCATAGGTGGAATTTAAGGTGTAATATAGGAGTATGTTAGAATAGAGATAGATTTGCCGTTCCAAAAAAAAAAATTTCAGGCTGCTCTTGGAACAATGGTCCAAACTTCAATCATACCTATGCAGGATATTCTAGGGTTGGGGAGTTCTATATTTATGATTTTTTTTTAATTAGTGTTTAGATTTTGTTTTCTAACATTTTATTTATATTATCTCGTGTAATACACGGGTCTTACAACTAGTTTCTTGATATATATATATATATATATATATATATATATATATATATATATATATATATATATATATATATATATATATATATATATATATATATATATATATATATATATATATATATATATATATATTCCTACATGGCATTTGACTTGGCTTGTGACAATTATGTGACTAGACTTATTCCTTGCTGATGTGGCGTAATAACTTACTGCAATTGGTCAAGGGACCTTATTAATATGTTAAAATAGAGTTCAATCCCTTAGAACACAAGAAAAAAAGAAGAGAGACCTTTTAAACCAGAAACTGAAAGTTTGATGGACTACGGTGTAATTTTGCCTATAAAATAAAACGTTAAGATTGTTTCGTGGGGCAACATTGGCATTGATGGTCCACTCTTTAACATATTGTAATGTAAGGTCCCTGGAATTTTCGTAAAAGAAAAAAGAAAATAAAAAGTACCAGCCATGGTCGTTAAACACTCCCAACGTCAAATCGATACAATGTTCACCCTTTTGACATTTCCCCTTAAATAAATAAATAAACATGATCATCATCGTCTTTCGTCTGGAACTTTAAGTAGACATACTTTTCAACACGGGTGGTTCGATTTCGATATATTTAAAAAGATAAAAGTCAAAAATTATAACAAATAGTGCCAAAGTTGCAAAAAGCAACCAACTCTCAAGGACTAGTTAATAAAACAACGTTTACCCAGACATAAAAAGCTATAAAGTAAATATGTCTTGATACAACTACAGTTGCTCCAAGTCCAACATTCATGTCTTCCATGGCAAGAGTATGTTGTGCAGTTGTGGTTGATGGCTACCAAATCTGGGATTTTCTTTTAGGGAGGACTAGTCAAATCAGATTTATTTTATCTGCCATGGAATCTTTAGAATTTTTTCGTTGGGTCAATAACTATGAAAATAAACAAAGGAAACAAAATTTTGATTTTTTAACCAAACAAAAAATCAATAGTTACATGGTAAATCCATGTGAATTTAATATCTTACTAGTTATATAAACAAGTACGAACTACGTATTATACCAAATGGTACAATGGGAGGATAAGAGCAAACAATTCTGCCAACCTGGCCATTAAATATCAATTTGCAATTCGAATTATTAAGTTTTGGGGAGCTTAGTGCAAGAAAATAAAATAAAATAAACGTGTATTGTTATTATGAATAATAATGCATCGCTGCACAACACAGTGGAGATAACATGCCACTGCCGGTTCTTCCGTATCATAAGGGACATATATAAAGATGCCAGAATCAATTAAATTTACACGACTCTAGAACTGAGCGAATAAATTCTAAAGCTAATATCAGCTTTCACAAGTTAGATTGAGCATTGACAAAAACAGCAACACAAGGAAGAAAATAGAGCCCGAATATGTACAAACACGAGAAAATGCAACAACAGATGCTACCCCTACAAGTCTAAAATCCTCTCCGATTAATTGCTCTAACGCAAAATGACAAATAACACTTAAAGCAGTTCGATTAGAAATCAAAATATTACCCAATGCTGAATTAAGTTCGATCCGTTTTAGTCTTGCCATTAATCAGTTGGCTCCTGCCTGCTCCTGCTCCTGCTCCACCGTTACTACCGCTTGAACCATCTCGCTTCTGAGTTGACGAAAATAGCGGAAGCCCAAACACACCGCCTGACTTGGAAGAACCTCTAAGCGAACAAACAGGAACGTTTAGAACCGGAGTGACTCTAACATTAGCTGAGTATGATCTCTCCATGCCCCTGTGTTTGAATCTGGGCCCACCGTTAAAACTGCCCGGACTGCTTGAACTCCGCTCCAAGCTGTGGAAAACGATTTTTCCCGATGAATTCATACGTGGACTGTCTATAGAAACCCCACGCACTGAGGCCGCGGGAGTGTCAGCTGGACAGCGCACCGGGCTTCTTCCTACGCGCGTGGTCCCTGATCCATCACTGGACAGTGTTCTGGTTTTCACCATTCTCATCCTCGGATGATTGTTGGTGTTTGTGTTCAGGTTCACCTTCCCTGGCTTCTCGGAATCAAGAGAAAGACGAGGAAGGTCGTCCGGGTCGTGACTGGAAGAAGAGGAAGAAAGAGATATACGCGACGACACAGAAGTCGGTTCGTTATCTGTATCCTTAAGTAACGGAAGGTTTACGGACGAATCGTTAGAAGATTTTGAGCTTCGGTGGAGAAAATGTTTGATGGATTTAGTTGCAACATTGCCATTACCGTTGCGAGATGACGACGGCGACGACGCTCTGTTCGTATCCTGTTTGGCATTGTTGCTTTGATATAGTTTTCTTAAACCGAGAAGCTCTTTCCATCTACTTGAACACCTCGGCGCCTTAGGAGAGTACAAAAATGGATCAGCAACGGAGACGCTGTTCGTTCTCCGACGGGGCTTGGGCGTATCCGGGGAATAAATATCTGAGGGAGTGGTTGTGGAGGAAGTAGCATCCCGATGTATCAGAGGCAGTTGCAGCGGAATGAGTTTGCCGTCAGAGAAGAGTTGGTCTGCGGGAAGCATCATAACCGGATCTTCAAGTCTAAACTCGAAGTCAGCGATATCGGAAAGGTCCAGATCTGGTTCCTCGGGCAGATCTGAGAGCTTCTCCTGAGAAATAATCCGGTTGTTGTTGGAAGCATCATCAGGCATTTCACGGGCAAGCGAAGCTCGAGGAGTGAGCCAGGCGTAGGAGCACGTTGGGGAACAGTCCAAAAAGTTGTCCGGCGACAAGCCGATATTATTTATGCAAGCAGAAGCCATATGTTGAAAGGAAATTTTTTGACTGTAAAAAACGTAAAGGAAACGGAATCACATTTGCTGAAAGATCCGAATCCCGGTGGAGATCTAGATTGAGACGTGGAGAAGTTATCGGTAGGAAGAGGGGTAACTAGGGTTTTGCAGTGGCAAAACGATAACAAAATAAAGGAATCGGCGAGTAGAAGTAAAAGGGCCCACCAGGTCGTGGAATCTTTGCGTGACGACGAATGTAAATATTAAATAAAGACAAAGTCTAGGGGGTGCACTTGTTACGTTTTTATTTTTGGAGGGCTCAAAGGATACGTATACATAAGTTGAAGGGCCGTAGATACAGCAGGATGTTTGGTTGCATGTGTGTTACTGGGTTTTTGTTTTGGGAACGGCAAAGGGAAAGGGTGTGCAAGGTTTCGCTTGAAAACATACATATCTATCTTCTATCTATTCTAATAAATAAAAGAAAGCTTGAAAGCCATGTATCATCTTTTTAAAACCTTATTTTTTCACGTGTCATGTTCTAAAAATACCTGCGATTCATTTTCCCGCTTAAATTAACTCTGATTCACTTATCTCGTCTAATCTCCAAAACCGTTCCTGAAATTATGCTATCTCCTAATTTCACCCGATTCCCTAAATCACGGCTCAATCTTTACCTTTGTGTTTGAAATTTAAAATCCATATCGATGGAATAAGGCTACAATCTAGTTCATATATTCCTGGAACAATTCATTCGTTTGTCTCTTCGATTGATTACTTAGGTAATTTTCAGTTTTTCAAGTATCGTCTCTCATACCTAAAAATCAAAGATCAATGTACAATCCATTCGCCTCTCTCTTCGATTGATTGCCGGCATAGATACAGCACTCCATTCCCCATTGGATAAGAGCCCTAATCCACACCGTTTGACCCTTTTACAGGAGCGTTACCGTCACAAGGGACTAACCTACGACTAACACAACATTCAGGTAAGTGGGTTGTACATTTATCTAGCAAATTTGTGTAATTTTGAAGTTGCGTTTTCGAAGTTGGTTAATTAGACGTCAACCAGCACTACCATCTCTTCTTTTCTTCATCCCTTTCACGAAGAAGATGTATAATCATAGTTCTCTCATAGTTCTCTTAGATCTGGTAATGAACACCAGGGTTTTTAATTGTTCGTATTTTTGTGATTAGGGCTTTGTCGAAGAGGATATGATGTATCCTTTAAAACTGTATCTTTAGGTTTCATTTACATTTTTTTAAATCAAGGTTTTCAATATTTTTAAGGGTAGAAAATTCTTGGTTTCATTTGCATTTTTTTTAATAAATATAACTTTTATTCTCTGCATTTAACGCATGAATCATGAAGTTTTTCTCTTTTGGTTTCTTATGTTACAATATTTGTTTTTGGTGGCCGGTTTTCTTATAGCATATGAAAATTTCCAGGACTCCACAAATTAGAAAACTTAAGTATGTACGATAATCAGACCTTTTCCATTTCTGTTAATGAAATTTAAAGATAGGTTTGAAAAAACAAATTGATGCAAACATGTGGATGTTTAGATATGAAAGAAAATACACGTAAATTATATATATCGAAACTATTATATTTGGATATTCCGTAAAATATTTCAGAAATGAAATGAGATGTTTGGTACAAAAATACAACAGACTCGAGATTCTTTTTTCGTCTAAAACCATTTTTAGGCATCACATCCCAAAAGTACATTCTTTTATTCAACATTTTTGAAATTTCTATGATTGTCAAGTGAAATAGGTATATATCTCCCCCTCCCCCTCCCCATTTAGAAGTTTTTGTCTCATTGTTTTAATTGGGAGTTTTAAGGAGCGTTATTGACTTTGCAAAACAAATGTCCAACTTTAAGGTCCTATTATTGTTGGGTTTTTATTATAAAGAAATAGCAATGTACTATTTGTTAGATTAGGTGTCTAAGTCATGACTAATAATTAGTATTTATCTAATTAATAGTAGCATAGTTCATTTGGGTTGCCCTCATAGCAGGAGGTATTGATAGAAAGTTCAGTAGAGAGAAATATTGATTTATTATGTGATTAATAAATCAATAGAAATTAAATAAATAGTTTATTAATATATTAAAGTGATAATATATTAATTAGAAACTATATTAATTAATTAGAAATTAATCTGTAATTAATTGGAATTAATTTGGTGATTAATTTAATTAATTGAAAGTGCAGGGACTAGAATTGTAATTATTCAATAGTTGAGTAAGTGACAATTATGGCAGGTGATTAAATTAGCAAAATATATATTTTCGATTTTAATATATAGGAGATAATTAGGTTTGAATTATTAAGATAAAGGCTTATCTTAATTTGAATTCAAAAAGGCTTATCTCTAAAGGTTTATCTGCTTATCTGCTGGAGACTATAAATAGAGTACCCCAGAGCCTAGAAACATGTGCCAATAATACCCTAATCTCTCTGGAATTTCATTCTCCCCTCCCTAGCTCTTGGGTGTGATCTCATTTGAGGCAGGACAATTGTGCTGGTTTGCTTCCATGAAATCCTAAAAGGTTAGTTTTTTCTGTTTTATTTCTTTTAGTTATTTTCTAGTGGCCTTTAGGAATTTATTATATGTTCAATTAGAAGAAAACATAGATCCTTATAGGTTGCATGTGAACTTAGGGTTTTTAGTTCATAGATTTGCATAAAACCCTTCAGTGGTATCAGAGCTTTTGTTTGTTTTATTGTTGAATTGCTGTAATAGTTTTCCTAATTTTTAGGGTTTATTGTTTCTAAACCCTAATTGAGGCAAATCGATTTCTAGGGTTAGGGCTTTGAAAACCCTAGCCCCTCCCTTTTATTAAATCGAAAATGGCATAGGGTTTTAAAAGGTTTTCTATTTTTGGTAACTTTGATTATTTAATAATTGGATAACCTTAAATCCATTATTTGATTTTCGATTTTTAGAGAGTTTAAGATAGGTTTAAATTAATTTGATTAATTTGTAATACCTATCTAAATTTAATTAATTTAATTAATTATTTAATTAAAAGATAATAATATTTAATTTAATTTAAATTTAATAGCCTTAAATTTTGAAAAATTAAAGGATAAATCTAGGAATATTTTAAAAGTCTAAAATATCAAAATTTAATTAATTGTTTAATTAAATGACAATTTAAAGGTTTAATTTAATTTTAAATTTAATAGTTTAAATTCCAATAAATTAAAAGATAAACCTAAACATTTTAAAAGGTTTAAAATTCATCTTATATATATTATTGTTAAAAGTTAATATTATATGTATAAGATTTAAATGGTTAGTCAAATCAATAGTAGGCCTCATTCACGAAACTGATCTATAAAGTGGGTATAAGGAAACTGCCTATAAAATGGCAGTCTAATGGGTGTCCACTCTCACCCACCGCTCGCCTGATCAGTGGAGGGTCGTTAGCCGAACGGGTTTGATAGGACCGCTTAATCTCATTAAAAGTATAATGATAATATTCAAAGTACTGGAACAGCTTAATAAAACCCAAATCTAGTTACTTTAGGAAAAAATGTGAATTGGTGCTAATCCATGAAATTGCACATTGCACATTATGAAACATTGGTGGAGCGTGTGTGGTTTACCGGCACACCAATAGGGGTTCATAAAGGGTTGCAATGGGTTTCCCGGGTGTTGTCATTGTTGATGGAGCGTGTGTCGTTTACCGGCACATCAATTAGAGATGGTAATTGACCCCGAGAGTACCAAGCTAATTTGCATGGTTATTCACACCCGGTTTGTGATACTTGGTATCCCTGTCACAAACAGTGGGGCACATCCGAGATTAAACATGTCATTGAAAAGTTCAATGAATCTCAACAGATCTAGGAATTTCATAAGATGAAATTGATAAATGTTTTATCTACCTTAATGACCATTATGTTGTGATTACGACATCCCTATTCACACCATAGTTGGGGTATTTTAGATCCTAGCCTTATTAAATAACATATTGGGTAATTATTTAAAAGGATCAATTAAACTGATAAATTATGTTTCTTTTATAGATGTCAAGTGTCAATGAGAGTGTTCAATTCAAGAAAGCAAACCAATTCAAGGCGTGTTCAAATCAGATTTGTTCAAGATGTGTTCAATTCAAGAAAGCAAACCAATTTAAACGATTTTGGGTTCAAATCAACATATAATGAGAATATAAACATCAGATTTTGGGTTCAAATCAGCAACATACAATGACAATACGAAGAGAGTGAAAGCGAGAATCAGATTGTTAAAAAAATATCAGAAAAACGATTACCTCTAAAGAATCGCCGCTGCAGGTGGAAGACGACGGAGAAGTCGACGGTTCTGGGTTCACCGACCGTTGAATAGTCGCCAGCGGCGGTGAGCAGCGTTACAGAGAGAGAAGTTGGCAGTGGTGTGTGACAGTAGATGGAAAGTGAGAAGAGGGAGGCGTGCTTTTTTCAGGTTAGGGCAAACAAGGAAAATACTGTTAATGTAAATGCTGAAGATGTTGAAGATTTAAGGAGATAAGGAAGTTCATCAACAATTGAGGAACAAACTGTAGTTGAGGACCAAACTTGGAGAATCCAAGTTTGGTAACCAAAGACAAAAATTGCTATCCCGAAATTCATGGTAAAGTGCTCATACCGAAACTTGGTGATCCGAAAGCTTAATGTAACGCCCGGTTTCTCATACAAAGTACACCCAAAAATTTTCAACAAATTATACATCAAAAATGGGTATACTTGTACTAAACCATAGAAAACAATATGTTATCAAGCACTTATTACAACAAAAGGTCCTCACGTTACATACCAGGCATTACAAATAATTACAACTAAAGGACAGGCTCTAAACTTGTCCATCTCTCTTTATCACATGCCTTCCCCTATCACAGCTACAGATACCTGCAAAACAACAAAACACTCAAGTGTAAGCTTATAAAGCTTAGTGAGTAATCTCAATCATATTTTACGGATCTTTATCAAAAGACATCCTCATTTTCCTCTCTTGCTATTCTCATTAGCAATATCTCTTTCTCTTGACTCGGAATCTACAACCATATTAACTTTACAAACACTAGCTAATTGTTAGCAACATCAACTCAATCATAGTACCACAAGCAGTAATACTTATAAACTCGATCGCAATCTCACATATACTCATTTTAACAATCTATTAATCTCAATTACCTCATAGCGACATTATTCCACACGAAACTATATGACACGATCATATCAACATTTACTCTAATTATACAACCAATATGCATTTTTGACTCGGCCACTATTACATACTCATAACAGTTTACTCAGTCAAAGGTTACAACAATAACCACAACATAGCAAAATCATATATCAACTCAATTACAACATTTCTCATTGTTATAATAATCAATGTAAGAACACGTTACCTCAGTCACGCTAATATCTATTCTTCTCTATTAATCATTGTTTATATTCAACTCATCAATCATTATCCATGATAACAATATCACTTTATCACTTAGTCTCATAAGATCAACATAACACATAGAAATATATAAACTTATATTTATATATACTCTGCATAAAACAAGTGTAACTCCTCTCATGTATTAGAAAGTACTCACCTGATATCATTTCAGTATATGGAACCCCCAATTTACGTGTATCGGGCTCCTGTTCGCTAGACTTGGTTACATCACCATAGTCCAAATCTGTAACACCCCAATACTCCAAATAAAAATTTTCAACCATATTTACATTACAAAGTAAGGTTTAACAAAAACTATTACATTATTCATAACACTGTTCGGGGTATTACAACTAAGTTACATTACCATAGTTTAAACATACTGCAAAATATAGGTCCCACTATCAAAGTCTTCTAGTCCTTCCAAAATCCTCTATGCTAAATCGCCTGGAAACATAACATTTCCAAAAAACAAACAAAGATATGTAAGACATAAAGTCTTGTGAGTAATGTGGAAACAAGTAATAAGCATAAGTAATGAATTAGTAATTATATTCTTCTTATCCATTTTTAATTTCGGAATAATACCTTCTGCTTTTCATTTCTATATGAGGAAATCCTCCTAATTAATCTCCCTTCACAGAATGGAACGAATCCATCTGTAAGGGCGTGCTAAACTCTTCTCCCTTCATGGAAAGGAACTAATTTAACCACAAGGGCGTGCCAATAAATCTCCCTTCATGGTAAAGAATGAATCTTAACCATAAGGGCGTGCTAAGATCACCACTTCGGGAAGGGAGGTACCGTCCCAGTGGTGTCTTATGACCCCCCTTCAAGCGGGTAAGGTCCTAGTTCGGACAACTCTTTATAATACTTAAATCTATCACTCATACTCATTCTACTATCATCTTATAAAAATATTACTCTTAACTATCATGCAAATGTGTAAACTATCATCATTCTAATACAACTTATCTTTAACTTTATAGCTTTGAATTTCATATGATATTTCATAATGAATAAAGAAAAGTTATTTGCTATGTAGCACATAAAATAAACACATACTCACCTTAGGTCTCGAAAAGAATGTCTAAGTCTTCAACACCTCTTTTCCTTTCCCTTGTTTCTCTATTGCTTGATCCGCACATATACAAATTGTTTGTATCATGATATGAACTTATATTTTCATGCTTTCATACCATGTGAAGCATATACTAAAGATTAGGAGATCAAACTACACAATTAAGGTCATAATGTAAGTGAATTATACAAGTCCAGGCCACACGGGTCGTGTAAGAATCACACGGGTCGTGTTGGACTTTCAGACCTCACTGTTTGATTTTACACGGGTCGTGTAAGTCTACACTCTACACGGGTCGTCTAGAACCTACAGACCTCACTGTTTGATCTTACACGGGTCGTGTAAGTCTACACGGGTCGTGTAGAACCTACAGACCCTTCTTTATCATCTCCTGCACAATCTTTAATCCTTGGTCTGAATGGTTCCAGCTCAAAATCGATTCAAAAGACAATTATATTATGATATTAAGAACATTTCTAAACCTCCTATATGACCCTTATACATCCACAAACATTCAATTCATACCAATCATAACAAACCCGAATTCTAGGGTTTATGAACTCATTTGCCAATTCCTTTGTTCCTAATCGTTCCTAAAGGTGAAGTTGAGTTCCAATGATGATTAGAATACGATTTATAGGTTAGAACCTGAGAACTAATCCTCACTCAACTTCTGAATTTCGTTGTCACTCATTCAATACAACTCAAGATGGTTTGACTAGCTTACAATGATGAAATTCTAACCTTATTTGACTTGGAAATCTCGATTCCAACCTTGATTCTTCGATTTCTTGCTTCAATTCTTCAGAGTTTCAAGTGCTTGATCTCTTTCTCTTCTGCTGGAGGTGTTTCACGAGTCTAATAGAGAGGAATAGAAGCTTCCCTCTATTTAAACCTTTATACTATTCACAAATGACCATTTGGTCCTTCAAATTCCATTTTGTTCATTTTTGGTCTAAAACTTCTAACATATGCTTTAAGCTTTCTATTTCTTTCACTCTTGCCACAAGCACACAATATTATTACACAAAAGATCATTCATAGGGTCAAAAGACTAAAATACCCTTATTTACAACTTTCTACTATAAATATTCAAATATAGCACCCAAGTATTACATAACTTATATTTCTACTTACTTGATATATATTTTCGGGTTTTCACATTCACCCCTCCTTAAGAGGATTCCGTCCTCGGAATCTTCCCATAGTTTACAAAATCTGGATATTTTCTCTTCATTTCATCTAAAGTTTCCCAGGTTAGATATGATCCAAGAGAATGTTTCCATTTGACCAATACAATGTCAATTTCTTTATTTCTCAACTTTTTGGTTTTTACCTCTAACATAGCTTCGGGTTCTTCCACCAATCTGTTAGGGTTTTATACTCTTACATATTTCAAAGGTATGATCGTTTTTTCTTTTCCAAAATATTTCTTTAAATAACATACATGAAATGTATCATGTACTCCACCAAGTTCTTGCGGTAGTTCCAACTTGAATGCTTGTAATCCAACTTTCTTCAAGATTCTAAAAGGTCCAATATACCTTGGATTTAGTTTTCCTCTCTTTCCGAACCTTATCACTCCCTTCCAAGGTGACACTTTTATCATTACTAGATCGCCTTCTTGTAAATCATATGGTATTTTCTTTAAATTTGCATAGCTTCTTTGTCGGTCTTGTGCTACTTTCATGTTTGCTTGAATCACACCAATCTTCTCATTGGTTATACTTACAATCTCTGGTCCAGTGAGTTTTGCTTCGCCCGCTTCAAGCCAACATAAAGGCGTTCTGCACTTTCTACCATATAATGCTTCAAAAGGCGGTATCCCAATGCTGGAATGGTAACTATTGTTGTATGCAAATTCTACAAGAGGTAGATGCTCATCCCAGTTTCCCCCAAAGTCTATAACACACGATCTCAACATATCTTCCACCGTCTGTATGGTTCTTTCACTTTGACCATCTATCTGTGGGTGGTATGCCGTGCTCATATGAATTTTTGTCCCCAAATCTAGAAGTAAATCTTGGATCTCTGTCAGACACTATTGATAAAGGTGTACCATGAAGTCTTAATACTTCATCTACATAAATTTGAGCTAACTTTTCAAGTTGGGTAGTTTCTTTGATTGCTAGGAATAACGTGCTCTTCGTCAATCTATCGACAATGACCCAAATACAGTCATATCCTCTTATTGTTCTTGGCAATCCTACTATGAAGTCCATAGTTATATCTTCCCACTTTCCTGCTGGAATTTGCAAAGATTGAGCACTTCCATACGGAACTTGATGTTCTGCCTTCACCTGTGAGCACGTTGTACACTTAGAAATGTATTTGGCCACTCTTCTTTTCATTCCTGGCCACCAATACTGTCTTTTCAAATCTTGATAAGTCTTTGTGCTTCCCGGATGAATTGAATATTTAGATTTATGAGAATCTTCTAAAATTAACTTTCTTATTCCATCAGCCTTTGGTACCCAAATTCGGCTCTTGAAAGTCTTTAAACCTTGAGTATTTTCTTCAAACATTACATTCTTTCCCAATTTCTCATTCTTTTTATCATCACTGGCTATCACCTTTTGTTGGATATCTTTGATTCTTTCTATAATGCTAGACACCAGTTCAATTCGCATTGATCTTGCTTTAATCCTTTTCTCTGGAGCTTTTCTACTTAATGCATCAGCCACAACATTCGCTTTTCTAGGGTGATATATGATTTCACAATCATAATCACTAATGAGTTCAAGCCATCTACTTTGCCTCATGTTCAGCTCCTTCTATGAGAATACATACTGAAGGCTTTTATGATCTGTATAAAGCTTACATTTTGTTCCATATAAATAATGTCTCCAAATCTTTAATGCGAAAATAATTGCTGCAAGCTCTAGATCGTGAGTGGTATAACGCGTCTCTGGGTCTTTTAACTGTCGGGAAGCATAGGCTATTACTTTTCCTCGTTGCATTAATACACAACCAAGCCCTCGGTTGGAAGCATCACTGTAGACTATAAAATCTTCTGTTCCTTCTGGTAAAGTAAGAATAGGAGCATCACATTGAAGGGTTTATTTGCAATCAATGAACACAAAAAATACCTAAGGTTCACATGAAACCCTAATATTGATCTATGTTTTCTTCTATGAAGATTAGAACTAGGAACCTAAAGGAAACAATTCAATTCTAAAGATGAATTAAGAAAACCAACCTTTGATCTTATGATCCTTTCAAGCAGCAGTAAAAGTATCATGCCTCAAATGCAAGTTACACCCAAGCAAGGAGAAGACAACTCAGCAGAGTAAGGAAGAGAGACAGATGGCGTAAATAATGAGTGCCCAGGGGGTTCCTTTTATAGCCTCCACAGGCTACACCTGAAACCTTAAGGAGCCTCCCAAGTGGGCAAGCCTGCAAGTCACTTGGACCAGGCTTCTAAAACCCTAGAAGGGTTTTCGCCAAACCCTAGAGAACTCCCCAGGGTGGCGCCACTTTTGGCCCCTGGCTTATCTCTTGCCAGTTATTCAACTATTGAATAATTACAAGTCAACCCCTGCACTTTAATTAACTAATTTAATCACTAAATTAATTCCAATTAATTCTGGATTAAATCTCAATTAATTAATATAGATTCTAATTAATATATTAACACTTAAATATATTAATAAGTCGTCTATATATATTCCATTGATTTATTAAACCTTTAATAAATCACCCTTTCTCTCTACTGAACTGTACATCAATTCCCCAGCTATGAGGGCAACCCAAATGGACTTTGCTTTTAATCATAAGATAAAAACAATTATAAGTCATGGCTTAGACACCTAATCCAACAGTCTCCCACTTGGATAAGTCTATGACTTTAATTGTCTGAACTCTGACCCAGTCAGTTCTGTCCAAAGATAAGTGATCTGATGATCCTCCGTCCAACAGGATATTTTCAGACTCAAGACATGGATTAACATCAATCTTGGTCTAACACTCTGTTTCTCGATTTCTGATTTGCATATGACTTTAGAGACTACTAATTAAACACATTAATTAAGTCTCGGTTGGCCAACACTTTCAGTCAACTTCTAAATCATCGAGAGGCCTACGGATATCTGTTTCCCATCGGGTCATGGGACGGATAAGTTTCGACTCATATGTCCTTAACTTTTGCAGGTTCAAATACATACAACAATGCGTTTTATAGCACCGAGTTACTGGCGCGATTTCGTATTGTCAATAAGCACTTGTATCGCAAATAACAGATCATATCTCTCCACTTAAAGATCACCGGATATTATCGTCTTAACATTGCTCGTGATATAATCCATGAAGCAATCTGTTAAGCGCGGGTTTATCCAATACTCAAATCTCTATTTCTAAGTACTAATGAACGTTGCAGCAGTCTTACTGCAATGTCTAACTCTTTAGACAGTCTGCAACCAATTCACGACAGTCTTAGTTCATACTTACTTCCTAACAGTATGATCGACTGTGGAGTTTTAAATAATCCAATTATTAAGGAAGTTAAACATGCAAATATAGAAACACAGAAATAAACAATTGACAAAGGCAGTAACAATACTCATTTATAAATCTCTATTATAAAATCACCGAGTCAATTACATTTATACTGTTACAAGTTTCTAATCTATCTAATTACTAAAACTAACATCATCCTTCAATCCAATGCTCCGAGCATGCTGATTGTGCTTGATCCTATTCAGAGCCTTAGTCAAAGGATCTGCAGGATTGTCCTCGGATGATATTCGCTTAACCAGTAAGTGCCCTTCTTCTATTTGATGTCGAATGTAGTGGTACTTTCTTTCAATATGTCTGGACTTTCCATGGTCTCGCGGTTCCTTTGCCAAGGCGACCACTCCTTCATTATCGCAGAAAAGTTCCACCGGCTCCTGAATGCTTGGGACAACTCCAAGGTCCCCGATGAAATTCTTCAGCCAAGCCGCCTCCTTAGACGCTTCACTCGCTGCGATGTACTCTGATTCACACGTTGAATCAGCCACCGTTTCCTGCTTGGAACTTTTCCAAGTGACCGCTCCACCGTTCAAAAGAAATACCCAGCCCGACTGGGACCGTCCACTGTCCCTATCTGTCTGGAAATTGGCATCTGTATATCCACTCACTCTTAACTCATCACTGCCACCAAGGACTAATACCATATTCTTTGTCCTTCGCAGATACTTGAGTATGTTCTTGACTGCAATCCAATGTGCTTTTCCGGGATTACCCTGGTACCGACTAACCATGCTTAGTGCATAGGATACGTCGGGACGAGTACATGTCATAACATACATGATCGACCCTACTGCCGAAGCATAAGGTACCCGACTCATTTAAGCTATTTCCTGATCGGTACTCGGGCTTTGAGTCTTACTCAATTTAACACCACTTAGGATTGGTAACTCTCCCCTTTTGGAACTTTCCATGTTAAACCTCTTTAACACATTTTCCAAATATGTACATTGGCTTAGGCCTATCAATTTTCTCTTTCTATCTCTAAGTATTCTTATCCCGAGAATATAAGCAGCTTCCCTTAGGTCTTTCATGGCGAAACACTTCCCGAGCCAAGCCTTAACATTCTGCAAGGTCGGAATGTTGTTTCCCATGAGCAGTATGTCATCAACATACAGCACCAGGAAAGTGACTATACTCCCACTAGCCTTGACATATACACAGGACTCATCTTCACTCCTAGAGAAGCCAAACTCTTTGACTTTCTCATGGAAGCAAAGATTCCAACTGCGAGATGCTTGCTTCAACCCGTAGATTGATCTTTCAAGATTACATACTTTGTCAGGGTGCTTAGTGTCTACAAAACCTTCTGGCTGACTCATGTAAACATCTTCAGTCAGTTTCCCGTTAAGGAAGGCGGTTTTGACATCCATCTGCCAGATTTCATAATCATGAAACGCAGCTATGGCAAGCATTATCCTGAATGACTTAATCTTGGCTACTGGTGAGAAGGTTTCATCATAGTCAACCCCCAGGGTTTGAGTGAATCCCTTCGCAACCAGCCGAGCTTTATAAGTATGCACTTTTCCATCCATGTCAGTCTTCTTTTTGAAGATCCACTTGCATCCGACTGTCTTTCGACCCGGTACATTGTTAACCAAGTTTCAAACTTGATTGTCATACATGGACTTTATCTCGCTGTCCATTGCCTCTTTCCATTTTGCAGACTCGGGGCCTGCCACTGCTTCACGGTAGTTAGCTGGCTCATCCAAATTAGTCAATGTACGATCACTGACTAACGTGTCTCCGTCCGAGGTAATATGGAAACCATAGAACTCGGGCGGCATGCTAACTCTACCAGAGCGCCTAAGGGGCAACGAAATGTCGATGGGTCCAACAGGAACTTCTTCCTCATGTTGGTTGCTAGTTTCTTCCAAGGTTGTTTCATCGGGCGTCTCCTGAATTTCTTCGAGATCGATCGTACTCCCACTGTCCTCTTTGGATATGAGTTCTCTCTCTCGAAAGAACCCCCGTCTCGCTACAAAGACCACGTCCTCACTTGGTCTGTAGAACAAGTATCCAAAAGACTGTTTCGGGTATCCGATGAAGTAACACCTCTCACTTCTTTCTGCGAGCTTATCTGAAGTATCTCGTCTCACGAATGCTTCACAGCCCCAGACTTTGATGTGTGCCAACGAGGGAACTTTCCCCGTCCACATCTCGTGCGGTGTTTTCGCAACCTTCTTGGTTGGGACAAGATTTAGGATATGGGCGGCAGTCTCTAAGGCATACCCCCAGAAATGGATTGGAAGTGAGGCTCGACTCATCATGGAACGAACCATGTCCAACAAGGTTCGGTTTCGTCTCTCTGCAACACCATTCAGCTGAGGTGTTCTTGGAGGCGACAACTGTGAAACAATTCCATATTCCTTGAGGTAATCGAGAAACTCGATACTAAGATACTCACCGCCTCTGTCGGATCTAAGTATCTTTATCTTTCTGCCCAATTGATTTTCCGCTTCATTCTTAAACTCTTTGAACTTTTCAAAGGTGTTCGACTTATTCTTGATTAAGTAGACATATCCATATCTACTAAAATCGTCGGTAAAGGTCACATAGAACCGCGTGCCATCTTTAGTGGTTGTTCTGAAGGGACCACACACATCTGTGTGTATGATATCCAACAGATCTTCACCTCTTTCAAAGGAACCTTTGAATGGTGATTTTGTCATCTTGCCAAGTAAGCAAGATTCGCATACATCATCCGACCTGAGGTCGAATGATTCCAATACTCCATCCTTTTAGAGTTGGGCGATGCGTTTCTTGTTTATATGGCCAAGGCGACAATGCCACAAACATGCCTTTTCTACACCGCTTGAAGCATCAATAGTTAATACATTTTTACCATAATTGTCAACACACATAATAGATTCATACACTCCATCACAAGGCACAGCATTAAATATAAAAACATCATTTTTGAAAACTGAAATTGAACCATTCAATTTATTAAACTCATAATAAAAGCCTTGTCTAAATAGTGCATGAAAAGAAATTATGTTCTTTGCCATATCTGGCGCATAGCAACAATTATGTAAAACTAATCTAACTCCACTGCTCAGCATCAGTCCATAAACACCAATCTTGGTAACAGGTGACGTTCGCCTATTGCCCATGACCAGGTTCAGTCTGCCATGCTCCAGTTCCCTACTTTCCTCTAGGCCCTGCAAATCAGAACAGATATGAAAACCACATCCTGTATCAAGGACCCATGAACGGGAAAAATATGAGTTATTAGATATAGAATATGTACCTGCCTGTGACGGTTTCACTTTACCGTCCTTGACATCCTGCAGATACATTGGGCAACTCCTCTTCCAATGACCCTTCTGCTTGCAGTAAAAACAGTCGGCCTCTTTGGGGTTCCGAATGTGTGGAATTCCGGAAGACTTACCTCTCGGGGCACCGCTAGGTGACCCGACGTGAGTCTTTTCCCTCCAGTTCTGCTTAGGAGGGCCTTTCCGTTTCTTTCCCTTTCCGGAGCCAATAGCCAGGACAGGCGGGTTGACAGGGAGCACAGCTTTTCCCTTCATCCCGTCCTCAGCCATCCAAAGCATGTGGTGTAACTCAGCTAGGTTTGCCTGGTTGTTGTTCAAATGATACGCCAGTGTGAACTGGTCATAAGAACTGGGTAAGGAGTTCAGCACTATGTCAACTGCTAAATCCTCATGAACCGGCATTTCCAGCTTTCTAAGCCTTTCCACGTAACCATGCATCCTCTGCACATGTGCACAGATGGACTCGCCCTCTTTGGGCTTGCTGTTAGTGAAAGCTTTTACAACCTCACGCCTTTCGATGCGTTCTTGCTTGCGGAACCTTTCCGCGAGCTCTTTGTACATCTTGTAAGGCCAATAGTCCTCATAGATACGCTGCAGTTCAGGGTTCATAGTAGCGATCATGATGCAAGCCACTTTGGTTGCATCATCAGAGTGTTTGGTGTATGCAGCGATTTCCTCGGGAGTAGCGGTTTCAGTGTCCACATCAACAAGCTCGGTTTCTAGAACATACTCTTTATATTCAAACCTTAGAGCCATTTTGATGTTGCGGATCCAGTCATTGTAGTTGGTGCTGTCACACCCCGATCCTTGGCGGAATCGATCAAGGCGTGATATATTGTTCAAAGTCTCATGACAACTATGTTATAATATGATTAGATTCAATTAAGTACTAAGTATGCAAACAAAATCCACAACATACAAATACAAATCCAAATACAACAACATTTATTACAGGAAATTTAAATAGTATTGTGGGTTTCTAAGGTACACCCTACTTTTCATCAACTCCATTCTTCAAATCTGCATCATGGGTAAAAACAGGTCAACTACGAGAGTTGGTGAGTAATCTAGTTTTATTAAAGAAAATTGTGAGTTTGAATAATTTGAAATTTGTTTTCTTTTGAAGTTGGCAAACAAGTGTTATTGAGATAACAATTTATAAATCAAAAATTGATTAACAAATGATAACAACAACAATAAGTCCTCACCCTATATATACATATAAGTATATATATAGGATGGAGCATCTAATCATCATACACACTCAACCACGTGCAATCAATCACCTTAGCGTCCCAAGGCGGGGTGGTCAACCCAATAGCGCTATTATTGTCCATAACGTACCTCAAGAATACGGGCATAGTCATGGAGATTAGACTAAAAATGGTAATGCACTACAAGTACATGTAGCGTAAACAAACAACAATTATACAAATAATGATTCACATATAAATGTCCCAACAATGTCTCAATGGTGAAAAAATAATAGAATGAAGTTGGAACATATTAAAACCACATGATACACCCCAAAAGTATTTAAAATTATAAAATATGGGGTAGATTACTCACATTAGTCCAATAAGGAATGCGCATGTTGTACGATAGACGGCTCGGGTCAAAACGACGTGGAACCTATTATAATTAATAGTTTTGGTTTAGGAATCGATAAATAAGAATATAGTATTAATAAAATAATTTAGACACATATTATTATATTAGATGAATTAACAATTATCCAAATTTTGTTTTGAATATTAATGTATTTATATGTTAAATGAATTTTAAATTGAATTAATTACTTTGCTTAATTAATTTATATTTTCACTTTAGGAAATATTTTAATAATTTCTTATTAAAATAATAACTAGTCAAATTATAAGTATTTACAGATTTTATATATTATAAACAATTATTTATATGAAATAATCATTAAAATGCTTTTTTACATGCTTAGATATTTAGGAAAATGGTTTTAAATACTAAACAGTAATGAAACATTCTGAAATTATCAGAAAATAATTATTTCATAAAATAGTAATTACTGTAAAATTTTCATATTTTTCTTAACTGCTTTAGTATTTATTTAGTATTTTAATGTTTAAACAACAACAAAATTCGAAACAAATAATGAATGATCCCTAAAAATTCTGGAAAACTAAGCATAGTTTTCTAACATTATATTGAGCCTACTGTAAATATTTTGGATATTTTGGATTAAGGGAAGTATTTCTTATGTTTTTCATTATTAACTAATCAATAAAATCATAAATAATAGGAAAATATTAAGAGAAATTAATTAGACTTTTTATTTATGATTACCATGTTATATATGATATTCTGATAAGGTGTTATAATTTTTGGACATGTGTAGCTATTTATTATCAATTTAAACCATTAAATAAACATTAAATCAGGAAAAATACGAAAACATTCTTACAAAATTCTGTAAATTTATTCATGGAGTCTTTAATATGTGAATAAGGTGTGAAAAATATAAAATCTAGTTTTTAACATACATAACTATATTTTGCAATTTATTTATCTACAACAAAATAAAATACAAAATAAGCATCAAACTGTAATATAAATGCATGAAACTTTATAAATCCACTTTACTCAATATATGGGTTGTTCCAAAATATTCCCAGAATTTATTGATTGCAAAAAGTATTTTATGTGAATTATTGCCTTATTTTAGTGCAATAATTATAGTAATTCAATAAAAATAAGTTATTTTCTGAAAATTTCCAGAACTTCTTATTTTATTGATGGGATCTTTAGAAAAATCAGGTTTATGCATAAAATGAGTTTTAGATATTTTGGTGGATTTAATTTGTTTCATGTATGAATTTGAAACTTTTAACAACTTACCTTGATGAATGCTTCAATAGGGATGAAGATTTGAGTATGAGAGCTTGTTCTTGGCTGGAAAATTGGTATTTCTTAGATGGATTTCGAGATTGAGAGGGAGAGAAATGATAGAGAGGGTTTGAGTGGTGATGAGAATAATGTGTGGGGAGAAAAATAAAAGGAAAGATGATGAGAGGTGTGAGTGGGAGACCATGGGAATAACTTTTGACTTTAGGTGGTCCTCATAATTTCCCACTAGTACAAGCATCTCTATGTAATACACTAATTAATATAAGAATTTTATAAAATTTAATGTAGAGTTTATAAAAATAGAGTTTTATAAAAAAATAGGTTATTATTTGATTATAACAATCTACTTTGATTTGAAGTTTAATTATAGTATTCAAGTTTGACTCTTTTAATTTAATTAGAGTATCATACTTTGATTTGATTTTAATATGGTATCATAATTTAATTTGATTATAGTTATAACGTTTTACTATGCTATTTTGCTATTAACGTCAATTTATATCGTATTGTATAGGTTTTGATCCTATTAGCGTCAAGTAAATCTTGAGTAGGGTTTATTAAATTTCCCAATTGGGTTGGGTTGACCCGAATCCATTTTAGGCGGATGTCACAGTCTCCCCTACTTTAGGAAATTTCGTCCCGAAATTTAAGAAGAGAGTACCTTAAGAGAAAAGTTGTGGGTATTTGGTACGCATTTGATCCTCACGCTCCCATGTATACTCAGGTCCACGTGCTGACTGCCACTTTACCTTGACCAGGGGAATGCGACTTCTTTTGAGTTGCTTTTCCATTCGGTCGGCAATTTCCAAGGGTTTCTCGATAAATTGCATTGTCTCGTCGATTTGGATATCCTCAAGAGGAACATGAAGGTTCTCGTCTGCTAAACACTTCTTGAGGTTGGCTATATGAAATACTGGGTGTACTTTATTAAGCTCTATTGGTAGATCCAACTCGTAGGCTACTGGTCCGATCCTTTTCAGGATTTTGAACGGGCCTACATAGCGTGGTGCCAATTTACCCTTGCGTCCAAATCGAACCACACCTTTCCATGGGGACACTTTTAACATGACCATGTCACCCACGGTAAATTCAAGCGGTTTGCGTCGCTTGTCGGCGTAACTCTTTTGTCGGCTACGAGCTGCGAGAAGGTTATTGCGAATCTGAGTGATTTTGTCGGTTGTTTCCTGGATAAGCTCAGGACCAACGATTGGAGAATCCACTGTTGCGCGAATCACGTGGGACTCGCCAATTTCATGCCAGCAAATAGGAGATCGGCATTTACGGCCATACAATGCTTCAAATGGTGGCATCTTGATGCTAGAATGATAACTGTTATTATAGGAGAATTCCACCAATGGTAAATGAGAGTCCCAGTTTCCTCCGAAATCTAAGACACACGCCCTCAACATATCTTCGAGTGTTTGAATTGTCCTCTCAGATTGACCATCGGTTTGAGGATGATAGGCGGTACTGAGATCGAGGCGGGTTCCCATGGCTGCTTGAAGTGATTGCCAAATCCGAGAGAGAAATCTCCCATCACGATCTGAAATGATGATGAGAGGGATGCCATGCCGACTAACTATCTCGTCGATGTAAATTCGAGCAAGTTGTTCGACCTTGAAATCTTCACGGATGGGAAGGAAATGAGCGGATTTGGTCAAACGGTCAATGATTACCCAAATGCTGTCGTGTCCCTTGGTGGTACGGGGAAGTTTGGTTACGAAATCCATGGCGATCGCTTCCCATTTCCACTCGGGGATTACCGGTTGGACCAATAGTCCAGAGGGTCGTTGATGTTCTGCTTTGACTCTGGAACATGTAAGACATTTGGCCACGAATAAAGCAATATCCTTTTTCATTCCCGACCACCAATAATTGGTTCTCAAGCCATGATACATCTTGTCAGCGCCAGGATGAATGGAATATCGAGTTTTATGGATTTCTTCCATCAGGAATGTACGAAGATTGTCGCGATCTGGGATCCAGATGCGATCTTGATAATAGAAAATACCATCAGATTTACTTTCCAACTCCCCATCAATTCCCGTGGGCATGTCATTTTCGGTAATTGCCGAGTGTTGGGCTCCTCGAATTCGGTCACTGAGATTGGACAAGATAGGAGAACATATTAGATGAAATGCTTTGGCATGTTCTTTTCGGCTTAACGCGTCAGCTACGACGTTTGCCTTGCCCGGATGATAGCGTATTTCACACTCGTAATCATTTAGGAGTTCGACCCATCGTGTTTGTCTCATATTGAGTTCTTTTTGATTAAGAATATGTTGCAAGCTCTTGTGGTCGGTGAAAATTACGCATTTAGTGCCGTAAAGGTAATGCCTCCAAATTTTAAGAGCGAAAACCACGGCACCGAGCTCCAAATCATGAGTCGTATAATTCCTTTCATGGATTTTGAGTTGTCGCGATGCGTAAGCTATAACCTTTCCCCTTTGCATCAAAACACAACCTAGACCGAGATTGGAGGCATCACAGTATACCACAAAATCTTCGGATCCTTCAGGAAGTGTAAGAATCGGAGCGTCACACAATCTTTGTTTAAGGGTTTGGAAAGCGTCTTCTTGCTTGGGTCCCCAATCAAATGGCGTACCCTTGCAAGTGAGAAAAGTAAGCGGTAAAGCGATCTTTGAGAAATTTGAAATGAAACGCCGGTAATAGCCAGCTAAACCGAGGAATGACCGAATTTCCTTGGGGTTACGTGGGGCTTTCCAATTCTTAACTGCTTCAACTTTTGCGGGATCGACTAAAATACCCTTGTCGCTTACAATATGACCGAGGAATTGTACCTCATTTAACCAAAACTCGCATTTCGAAAATTTGGCATAGAGCTGATTTCCTTGCAATGTTTGGAGAGTTAGACGAAGGTGTCTTTCATGGTCTGCCTTTGTCTTGGAGTAAATGAGGATGTCATCAATAAAGACGATAACAAAACGGTCGAGATAAGGTTTAAATACCCGATTCATCAAGTCCATGAATGCGGCAGGGGCATTCGTTAGGCCAAAAGGCATAACGGTGAACTCGTAATGGCCATAGCGGGTTCGGAAAGCGGTTTTGGGGATGTCTTCTTCCCGTACTCGAAGTTGGTGATAACCCGAGCGGAGGTCGATTTTTGAGAAACATGAAGCTCCTTGAAGCTGATCAAAAATGTCGTCGATCCGAGGTAACGGATATCGGTTCTTGATGGTCAATTTATTTAACTCCCGATAATCGATACACATACGAAACGAACCATCTTTCTTTTTGATAAAGAGAACCGGGGCTCCCCAGGGTGAAGTACTAGGGCGGATAAATCCCTTATCGGTTAATTCTTGGAGCTGACTTGCCAATTCTTGCATCTCGGTTGGAGCCAACCGATATGGAGACTTGGCTATGGGAGCAGCCTCAGGAACGAGATCGATGCGGAACTCTAGCTCACGTACTGGAGGGAGTCCAGATACGTCATCGGGAAAGATGTCGGGAAAGTCTCGTACAATCGAAATATCTTCGATCTTCTTTTCTTTGACCTTTGTTTCCACCACATGGGCTAAGAAAGCCATGTATTCTTTACGTAGATACGATCGAGCTTGAGTACATGACATAAGACTAAGTTTTTTTGAACGAGTCTCGCCATAAATACGAAGACTTTGACCGTCGGCAAGAGGAATACGAATAAACTTCTCGTAACACACTATTTCAGCATGGTTTTGGGATAGCCAATCCATTCCCACGATGATGTCGAAGCTACCAAGTTCCATAGGAACTAAATTGACAGAAAATTTATGACCGCAAAAATCAAAAGTGCAATCTTGGATGACTGCATTGAGTGAAATGTTTTTTCCATTGGCGACTTCTACTGTAAAGTGTTCATCAAGTATCGTGCGAGGTGTGTGAAGTATGGGTTCAAATTCCAAGGACACAAAACTTTTGTCGGCACCTGAATCAAAAAGTACTGATGCGTAGCAGTTATTTATGAGAAACGTACCATTTACGACCTTGTTATCGGTTTGTGCTTGGGTTGCGGTAATGACAAATGCTCGGCCTTTGGGAGCTGGAACCTGCATTGTTGGATTTGCCTGGGCTTGAGTGTTAATGATATTGACAAGCCTAGGACACGCGTTTCTGAAATGGGTGGGGTCACCACAGTTGAAGCATGTTCCAGTTGGATACCGGGTTTGTGTTTGCTGATTTGAGGGTAGAGCGAATGGTCGCTGAGTTTTTGGTGCACGGCATGTGTCCGCCAAGTGGCCATAGCGACCACAAGTCGTACAAAGGCGACACGGGCTGGTGGACATATGGTGATAGTTACAATGGTTACAGAGGGGGTGAGGTCCGGTATACGGCTTTTTGTTTGGTTGGGTGACTTGGGTGATAGGAGCAGCAGGGGTAATAACAGCATGGTTGTGGTGATGGCTTTTCCGCTTCTTTTTGTCGTGTCGGTGTGAGGACTCGGACTTGACAATTAAGGGGGTCTCAGGGGTCGGCTTTTCAGTTGTCATCTTTGAACCCTTGCGTGGGAGGACACCATCGTTCATATTATCCTCGTTGAGTTGACCTGCTATTTCAATAGCGGATTCCAGAGTAGATGGCCTGCTGCTGGTCACCGAATCACGGATCTGGCGCGGTAACCCTTTGATGTAGCGACGTATTGCAGTTTTCGTAGGTTGAACCATGTGAGGTAGGAGTCTTGAAAGATCATAGAATCTATTAGTGTAGGCCGCATTGTCTCCTCCCACCTGTTTCAGATTCCAGAATTCCTCCTCGAGAGTTTGCAATTCGCTGTCCGGACATAACTTTTCTATCATGCGTTCCTTTAGTTTTGACCAGGTCATTCCCAAGGCAACACCCTCTCCTTTTGCCCGTTTTTCTAGGTTCCACCATGAGAGAGCATGACCTTGGAGGTACCCTATAGCGTGACGGACCATCAGGTCCTCAGGGCACTCGCTGTGGATGAAAGTACTCTCCATTTCTTCGATCCATGTGAGGAGTGCGGTGGCACCATCTATGCCTTTGAAGTAAGGCGGATTACAGCTACGAAAATGCTTAAACGAGCAACGATGAGTGGTTGCTGGAGCTTGCGGCTGAAGAGTTTGAAGATGGGTTGCAATTGTTGGGATGACATTCGCTACCTCCTTAGCGATAAGGGCGGCTAGCCTCCGGTTGTTACGAGCAGCGTATGGGGGTCGTAATGCCATCTATGAGAAACACGCATATGGACTTGTGAGTTATTTGTAAATTGATTATGGAAATTAAGTTTGTAGACATTGTTGGGTAAAATGATTGTAAAACACTTGTTGGGCCATGGTTAGGAGTGTTGGGCACCTTTTGGGCTTTCCATGGGTACTAAATGTGAAGCATGTAGCAATTGCGTGGGCCCCCACAATACTAAGTTTTCACATGTTTTTCCTACTTCAAGGTCCATTAGGGAACTTAATAGTCCAATGAGTTGGCCATTTTGGAGTGTATCCTTTCGGATACGTTTGATAAGGTCGGGTATTTTGATGGCTCAAAAGTAATGTGAATGACGCGCTTTGGCCTATAGGTTTGGGAACTCTCGCCTTTGGTCCCCAGGTAAGCAAACCGGTCCCTCGGTTGATTGGGATGTATACGAATGCTTACCTAGTCAGGACTTTCGGGCTACCGGCACCTCCCCCTTCCAGTTACTACGCGTCCATTACTTTGATCCTACCCAACTAGAGTGGATGACTTTTAATTTCCTATGAGCTCTAATGAATATATATGTATATAAATTTTTATTTTGAAACCATTTGAGTATGTGTGTGATTTTAAGAGAAAGAGGAGAAAATTCACAAGTGTATGCACACATATAAGTGTCGGGAATAATACGTAAGCACATAAGGGAGCAATTAGCACACAAAGGTATTCCTAGGATTTTCTAAGTGCGAATTGCTTGCAGTTGTGTGTGCATTTTATAAACTAGCATACGAGAGGACCCTAGAGGCTATAGACTAGGTCAAGGCAATTAACCTAATTCCCTATAGTCAAGGGCTCTGATACCAATCTGTCACACCCCGATCCTTGGCGGAATCGATCAAGGCGTGATATATTGTTCAAAGTCTCATGACAACTATGTTATAATATGATTAGATTCAATTAAGTACTAAGTATGCAAACAAAATCCACAACATACAAATACAAATCCAAATACAACAACATTTATTACAGGAAATTTAAATAGTATTGTGGGTTTCTAAGGTACACCCTACTTTTCATCAACTCCATTCTTCAAATCTGCATCATGGGTAAAAACAGGTCAACCACGAGAGTTGGTGAGTAATCTAGTTTTATTAAAGAAAATTGTGAGTTTGAATAATTTGAAATTTGTTTTCTTTTGAAGTTGGCAAACAAGTGTTATTGAGATAACAATTTATAAATCAAAAATTGATTAACAAATGATAACAACAACAATAAGTCCTCACCCTATATATACATATAAGTATATATATAGGATGGAACATCTAATCATCATACACACTCAACCACGTGCAATCAATCACCTTAGCGTCCCAAGGCGGGGTGGTCAACCCAATAGCGCTATTATTGTCCATAACGTACCTCAAGAATACGGGCATAGTCATGGAGATTAGACTAAAAATGGTAATGCACTACAAGTACATGTAGCGTAAACAAACAACAATTATACAAATAATGATTCACATATAAATGTCCCAACAATGTCTCAATGGTGAAAAAATAATAGAATGAAGTTGGAACATATTAAAACCACATGATACACCCCAAAAGTATTTAAAATTATAAAATATGGGGTAGATTACTCACATTAGTCCAATAAGGAATGCGCATGTTGTACGATAGACGGCTCGGGTCAAAACGACGTGGAACCTATTATAATTAATAGTTTTGGTTTAGGAATCGATAAATAAGAATATAGTATTAATAAAATAATTTAGACACATATTATTATATTAGATGAATTAACAATTATCCAAATTTTGTTTTGAATATTAATGTATTTATATGTTAAATGAATTTTAAATTGAATTAATTACTTTGCTTAATTAATTTATATTTTCACTTTAGGAAATATTTTAATAATTTCTTATTAAAATAATAACTAGTCAAATTATAAGTATTTACAGATTTTATATATTATAAACAATTATTTATATGAAATAATCATTAAAATGCTTTTTTACATGCTTAGATATTTAGGAAAATGGTTTTAAATACTAAAAAGTAATGAAACATTCTGAAATTATCAGAAAATAATTATTTCATAAAATAGTAATTACTGTAAAATTTTCATATTTTTCTTAACTGCTTTAGTATTTATTTAGTATTTTAATGTTTAAACAACAACAAAATTCGAAACAAATAATGAATGATCCCTAAAAATTCTGGAAAACTAAGCATAGTTTTCTAACATTATATTGAGCCTACTGTAAATATTTTGGATATTTTGGATTAAGGGAAGTATTTCTTATGTTTTTCATTATTAACTAATCAATAAAATCATAAATAATAGGAAAATATTAAGAGAAATTAATTAGACTTTTTATTTATGATTACCATGTTATATATGATATTCTGATAAGGTGTTATAATTTTTGGACATGTGTAGCTATTTATTATCAATTTAAACCATTAAATAAACATTAAATCAGGAAAAATACGAAAACATTCTTACAAAATTCTGTAAATTTATTCATGGAGTCTTTAATATGTGAATAAGGTGTGAAAAATATAAAATCTAGTTTTTAACATACATAACTATATTTTGCAATTTATTTATCTACAACAAAATAAAATACAAAATAAGCATCAAACTGTAATATAAATGCATGAAACTTTATAAATCCACTTTACTCAATATATGGGTTGTTCCAAAATATTCCCATAATTTATTGATTGCAAAAAGTATTTTATGTGAATTATTGCCTTATTTTAGTGCAATAATTATAGTAATTCAATAAAAATAAGTTATTTTCTGAAAATTTCCAGAACTTCTTATTTTATTGATGGGATATTTAGAAAAATCAGGTTTATGCATAAAATGAGTTTTAGATATTTTGGTGGATTTAATTTGTTTCATTTATGAATTTGGAACTTTTAACAACTTACCTTGATGAATGCTTCAATAGGGATGAAGATTTGAGTATGAGAGCTTGTTCTTGGCTGGAAAATTGGTATTTCTTAGATGAATTTCGAGATTGAGAGGGAGAGAAATGATAGAGAGGGTTTGAGTGGTGATGAGAATAATGTGTGGGGAGAAAAATGAAAGGAAAGATAATGAGAGGTGTGAGTGGGAGACCATGGGAATAACTTTTGACTTTAGGTGGTCCTCATAATTTCCCACTAGTACAAGCATCTCTATGTAATACACTAATTAATATAAGAATTTTATAAAATTTAATGTAGAGTTTATAAAAATAGAGTTTTATAAAAAAAATAGGTTATTATTTGATTATAACAATCTACTTTGATTTGAAGTTTAATTATAGTATTCAAGTTTGACTCTTTTAATTTAATTAGAGTATCATACTTTGATTTGATTTTAATATGTTATCATAATTTAATTTGATTATAGTTATAACGTTTTACTATGCTATTTTGCTATTAACGTCAATTTATATCGTATTGTATAGGTTTTGATCCTATTAGCGTCAAGTAAATCTTGAGTAGGGTTTATTAAATTTCCCAATTGGGTTGGGTTGACCCGAATCCATTTTAGGCGGATGTCACAGGTGCCGTCCAACGTCACCTTTGAGCATAATGACAGAATCGATGTGACACTACCGGGATTTGAGTGGGGAACAGATTGGTCAGAAGACATCTGAACAAGAGGAAGGTAGTTTTAATTAGATAGAGTAATAATAATAATCCTCATATTCACCCAAGAATAAATACGAGGCTAGGATCCTACAATAACAATCTACAATACCGAAAAGGGATGCCTTAATCAATATTGCAAATTTTACAAGGTAGGCGAATGACGATTTATCCAATTCCATCGCGGAAACATAATCATATTATAATGGAATTCCTAGTTTCTTTGAGATTTACCGAACTGTTCGATAGCATGTTTTAATCTCGGGAATACCCCGCTGTTTGTGACTGGGATACCGAGGATCACAAACCGGGTGTGAATAACCATGCAAATTGCTTGGTACTCTTGAAGTCAATTGTCATCTCTAATTAACGTGCCGGTAAACCACACACGCTCCATTAATAATGACAAAATCAAGAAACCCATTACGACTCTTTGCGGACCCCAGTTGGCGTGCCGATAAACCACACACGCTCCACCAACGTTCCACAAAGTGCAATGTGCAATTTCATGGATTAGCACCAATTCACATTTTTTAACCTAAAGTAACTAGATTGGGATTTGTTTTAGGGTTCTAGTACTTTCAATTATAGCATTATACTTTTAAGAGGCTTAGCGGTTCTATCATACCCGTTCGGCTAACGACACTCGACTGACCAGGAGAGCGGTGGGTAAGAGTAGATACCCATTAGACTAACATTTATTGTCAGTCGCCTTATACCCTCTTTATAGGACAGTTTTGTGAATGAGGCTTACTAGCGGTAGACTAACCAATTTTCTTATACATATTAAATTAACTTTTAATTATAAATACATATAAGATATATTTTAATCTCATTAAAATATTTTAGAATTAATTAAATTCTAATTTTTGCAAATTATACTAATTTTTTGAAAATTTTAATTAATTCTTTGAACTGATTTAATTGGTCTTTTAATTAATCAATTAATTAAACTAATTAAATCTAGGTTACAGATTACCAAATTAATCAAATTAATTTATCTGTATAATCCCTATGAATCTCGAAAATTACAAGCCAAGCAATTAGGGTTCAAGTTATTTTAGTTGATTTAGCTACCAAAAATAACAACACACAAAGAAGGCAGGTAAATCAAGCAATCAAGGGGGACCATATGGGGTTGGCGGCTAGGGTTAGGAAACCCTAGCCTTGAGATCGACAATGGCCTTCTCCAAGGGATGATTTTTGCAAAAAACACCCAAGGTACAAAACAGTTTATGCAGTTCAAATCAAATCATAAGAAAACAAGCTAGCTCTGATACCACTGAAGGGTTTCTTTGCAATCAATGAACACAAAAAATACCTAAGGTTCACATGCAACCCTAATATTGATCTATGTTTTCTTCTATGAAGATTAGAACTAAGAACCTAAAGGAAACAATTCAATTCTAAAGATGAATTAAGAAAACCAACATTTGATATTATGATCCTTTCAAGCAGCAGCAAAAGTATCCTGCCTCAAATGCAAGTCACACCCAAGCAAGGAGAAGACAACTCAGCAGAGTAAGGAAGAGAGACAGATGGCGTAAATAATGAGTGCCCAGGGGGTTCCTTTTATAGTCTCCACAGGCTACACCTGAAACCCTAAGGAGCCTCCCAAGTGGGCAAGCCTGCAAGTCACTTGGACCAGGCTTCTAAAACCCTAGAAGGGTTTTCGCCAAACCCTAGAGAACTCCCCAGGGTGGCGCCACTTTTGGCCCCTGGCTTATCTCTTGCCATTTATTCAACTATTGAATAATTACAAGTCAGCCCCTGCACTTTAATTAACTAATTTAATCACTAAATTAATTCCAATTAATTCTGGATTAAATCTCAATTAATTAATATAGATTCTAATTAATATATTAACACTTAAATATATTAATAAGTCATCTATATATATTCCATTGATTTATTAAACCTTTAATAAAACACCCTTTCTCTCTACTGAACTGTACATCAATTCCCCAACTATGAGGGCAACCCAAATGGACTTTGCTTTTAATCATAAGATAAATACAATTATAAGTCATGGCTTAGACACCTAATCCAACACACATAACTTCTCTTTGAGTGTAACAAACGACTTCTCTTGTTCCTCCTTCCAGCAAAACTTCACTTCTTTTCGCGTTAATCGGGTAAGGGGTACTGCTATCCGAGAGAAATCTTGAATAAATCTTCGATAGTACCCAGCAAGGCCAAGAAAACTTCTAACTTCAGTTGGTGTCTTGGGAGGTTCCCATTTCATTACCGCTTCAATCTTCAAAGGGTCTACTTTTATTCCTTGGATTGAAACTACATGACCAAGGAACTGCACTTCTCGCATCCAGAATTCACACTTGGAAAATTTAGCGTATAATTGTTCTTTCTTTAACACTTCAAAAATTGCCCACAAATGACGTTCGTGATCTTCTTTATTCTTTGAATAAATGAGAATATCATCTATAAACACTATTACAAATTTATCCAAGAACGGTTTACAGACCCGATTCATTAGGTCCATAAAAATAGCTGGTGCATTGGTAAGACCAAATGGCATTACAAGAAATTCGTAATGACCATAACGGGTCCTAAATGCAGTCTTCTCGATATCGTCTTCTTTTACTCTAACTTGATGATAACCAGACCTCAAGTCAATTTTTGAAAAATAATCTGCACCTTGTAACTGATCAAAAAGATCGTCTATTCGTGGCAAAGGATAACGGTTCTTAATAGTAATCTTGTTAAGTCCACGGTAATCAATGCACATACGCATTGATCCGTCCTTCTTTTTCACAAACAATACTGGAGCACCCCATGGAGAAGAACTAGGTCTAATGAATCCTTTATCAAGTAACTCTTGCAACTGCGTCATTAACTCACGCATTTCAGTCGGAGCTAATCGATACGGGGCACGTGCTATTGGAGAAGCCCCCGGGATAAGGTCTATACGGAATTCGACTTGTCTTTCCGGTGGTAAACCGGGCAATTCGTCTGGAAAAACTTCTGGAAATTCACGTACTACTTCGATATCTCTATAAGTCATCTTCTCTTTTTCTGAAGTCATTACATATGCCAAGAAGGAAGAGTATCCTTTTGAAAGGCATTTTCGAGCTTTAATCACGCTGATAAAATTCGAGACACGATTCCCTCTTTCTCCGTATAAGTAAACTTTGCCCTCAGGTGTCTTGACGGACACCCTCTTTTGGCCGCATGCTATCTTTGCATCATTTACACCAAGCCAATCCATGCCGATTACTATATCAAAGGACTTAATCCTAATCGGAAGAAGGTTAACTTGAAACTTCTTGTTATCAATACTAAGCTCACAATTTCTATACATATGCTAAACTTCTATATACTTTCCATCTGCTACCTCCACTTCATAAACTACATCTAATAACTCTAGTGGCACTTTTAATTTGACTCCAAACTCGTGTGATACAAACGAATGCGTAGCTCCAGAATCGAATAACATGAAAGCGGGAAGCGAATTGACAAAAAGAATACCTGACACAACATCATGCGTCTCCTTTGCCTCCTCTCGGGTAATCTGAAAAGCCCGAGACTTCACCTTTTGCGATTCCGGTTTCTTTTGAGCTGTCGACATTAGGGTCTCGCCACCTTTCTTTGGGCAATTAGTACTAAAATGCCCCTTCTCGTGGCATGAATAACACTCCACCTCACTGATATCCTTCACCTTACAATCTTTCTTCTTGTGACCAAATCGGCCACAATTGTAACATGCTCCCGCCCCAGACTGACAGTCGCCTTCGTGTTCTTTACCGCACTTTTCACACTTCTTTCTACTCCCCTGCCTAGATTGAGTTGGCTGAAACTTTCCTTTCTTTTTAAAATTTCCGCTACTACCCTCGAACTTTCTTTTATCACCAAAATTTGGTCGTTCTTGATTTCGACGCTTCCCTACATCCTCCACATTTCTAGCGGCAATGATTGCATCATCTAGATTTTCAGTTCTCTTCACTTCAAGTTCATATTCCCAAGGTAGACCTCGAGCATATCGGTTGACCCGGGAACGAGCTGTGGAATAAGATTCTCCTACAAATGGCAACATGTCGCAGAACTTCTTGGTATACTCGTCCACCGATAAACTGCCCTTCTTAAGAGTAAGGAAATCTTCTTCTAACTTCTCTATATCTCTCGTGGGACAAAATTTGTTCTTTAATCGGGAGACAAATTCAGTCCACGACCACTTATATACCACATATTTTCCAAGGCCTTCATACAGCGTATTCCACCACACTAAGGCGTAATCTTTTAGCAATCGAGAAGCGTAGTACACTTTGTCGCCTTCCAAACATTTACTAACCTCCATCACTTGTTCGGTTTCCCGAACCCACCTCATAGTTACTTTCGGTTCAACACTACCAAGGTATTCAGTTGGTCTACAAGAAAGGAAGGATTTAAAAGTACATCCTTTTCTATTCTCCGTTCCCACACTTACCTCACCCCTCGAGGAAACACCAGCTGTCGATCTCTCCGAAGCTCCCCTTGAGGAATGAGTATCGGACTCTCCAAGTCGGTTATCAATAATTTGGTTCACATCATATTTCATTTCCTTCTTTAGATTCAAAAGAAGGTTTTGGATGGCTTCTAATGTCACAGGTTGTGGTGGTGGGAGTTGCTCAGCCCCCGAACCACTGGCAGCATTTGCGGGTCCACTTCCCCGCGACGAGTTATGACTTGCTGTATGCCCATCACTTAGCGGTTCTTGTCCACCACCTTCCATTTACTATAGCGAATGGATAAAATTCATGTTTAAGATACACAATTTCTATATAATAATCATAAGCAGTAGCATGCTATCTTCCTATGTTGTTGCACTATTCTCCTTCTCACAATATCCTATAGATTATATCTCATAGGCATAACTTTATAAATCCTCGTATACATTATAATTATTATGGTATACTTGTTTCTATCTTCTTAATTTAAGCCTAGGATGGTAATCCACCCTAATTCGCTTAAACTATGGCTCTGATACCAAAATTGTAACACCCCAATACTCCAAATAAAAAATTTCAACCATATTTACATTACAAAACAAGGTTTAACAAAAACTATTACATTATTCATAACACTGTTCGGGGTATTACAACTAAGTTACATTACCATAGTTTAAACATACCGCAAAATATAGGTCCCACTATCAAAGTCTTCTAGTCCTTCCAAAATCCTCTATGCTAAATCACCTGGAAACATAACATTTCCAAAAAACAAACAAAGATATGTAAGACATAAAGTCTTGTGAGTAATGTGGAAACAAGTAATAAGCATAAGTAATGAATTAGTAACTGTATTCTTCTTATCCCTTTTTAATTTCGAAATAAGACCTTCTGCTTTTCATTTCTATATGAGAAAATCCTCCTAATTAATCTCCCTTCACAGAATGGAACGAATCCATCTGTAAGGGCGTGCTAAACTCTTCTCCCTTCGTGGCAAGGAACTAATTTAACCACAAGGGCGTGCCAATAAATCTCCCTTCATGGTAAAGAACGAATCTTAACCATAAGGGCGTGCTAAGATCACCACTTCAGGAAGGGAGGTACCGTCCCAGTGGTGTCTTATGACCCCCCTTCAAGCGGGTAAGGTCCTAGTCCGGACAACTCTTTATAATACTTAACTCTATCACTCATACTCATTCTACTATCATCTTATAAAAATATTACTCTTAACTATCATGCAAATGTGTAAACTATCATCATTCTAATACAACTTATCTTTAACTTTATAGCTTTGAATTTCATATGATATTTCATAATGAATAAAGAAAAGTTATTTGCTATGTAGTACATAAAATAAACACATACTCACCTTAGGTCTCGAAAAGAATGTCTAAGTCTTCAACACCTCTTTTCCTTTCCCTTGTTTCTCTATTGCTTGATCCGCACCTATACAAATTGTTTGTATCATGATATGAACTTATATTTGCATGCTTTCATACCATGTGAAGCATATACTAAAGATTATGAGATCAAACTACACAATTAAGGTCATAATGTAAGTGAATTATACAAGTCCAGGCCACACGGGTCGTGTAGGAATCACACGGGTCGTGTTGGACTTTCAGACCTCACTGTTTGATTTTACACGGGTCGTGTAGAACCTACAGACCTCACTGTTTGATCTTACACGGGTCGTGTAGAACCTACAGACCCTTCTTTATCATCTCCTGCACAATCTTTAATCCTTGGTCTGAATGGTTCCAGCTCAAAATCGATTCAAAAGACAATTATATTATGATATTAAGAACATTTCTAAACCTCCTATATGACCCTTATACATCCACAAACATTCAATTCATACCAATCATAACAAACCCGAATTCTAGGGTTTATGAACTTATTTGCCAATTCCTTTGTTCCTAATCGTTCCTAAAGGTGAAGTTGAGTTCCAATGATGATTAGAATACGATTTATAGGTTAGAACCTCAGAACTAATCCTCACTCAACTTCTGAATTTTGTTGTCACTCATTCAATACAACTCAAGATGGTTTGACTAGCTTACAAGGATGAAATTCTAACCTTATTTGACTTGGAAATCTCGATTCCAACCTTGATTCTTCGATTTCTTGCTTCAATTCTTCAGAGTTTCAAGTGCTTGATCTCTTTCTCTTCTGCTGGAGGTGTTTCACGAGTATAATAGAGAGGAATAGAAGCTTCCCTCTATTTAAACCTTTATACTTTTCACAAATGACCATTTGGTCCTTCAAATTCCATTTTGTTCATTTTTGGTCTAAAACTTCTAACATATGCTTTAAGCTTTCTATTTCTTTCACTCTTGCCACAAGCACACAATATTATTATGCAAAAGATCATTCATAGGGTCAAAAGACTAAAATACCCTTATTTACAACTTTCTACTATAAATATTCAAATATAGCACCCAAGTATTACATAACTTATATTTCTACTTACTTGATATATATTTCCGGGTTTTCACAAAATCAATTCTCCAACATCCACAATCATTTCAATAACATCTATCTCAAAGATGTACAAATCAAAAGAGGAAAAAGGAGTATAAACGGTAAATATCAACTCTATATTTACTGAAACCCCCAATTTCCACGGTTCTACTCATTCAACCGTAGAAACTCGACAATACTCTCACCAATAACTCTAAAGGCATCCACTAACAATCTACTATCAACATATATAACAATATATAACAAAATCACGAAATCAAAGTTAGGGTTTCAAAACCCCCCAAATAAAGAAATCACTCACCTTGATGATTTAGGAATCGTGAACGTGTTTACGGTGTTAGATTGAAGTCTCCATACGTTTCCCCATGCATCCCCTGGCTGAATTTGGTGGAAAATCGCCTTAGGAAGCTCTGGAATGAAGTTTGGGTCTATTATTCCCGAAATGAGCATTTTCTGCACTTTAAAGGCTCTGCACGCGTAACACGGCCCGTGTTAAAGTTACACGGCCCGTGTAACTTACGAATTGCTCTCAAAAAGTTGGTCTGCAGAATAACACGGCCCGTGTTAATTTAACACGGCCCGTGTAGTTTCCTGACACGCCCGTGTTAATAAAAACACGCCCATGTAACTTACTGCATGCTTTCAAAATGGGTTGTCTTGCACAACACGACTCGTGTTTATAAAACACGACCCGTGTAACCTCTTTTGACATTTTTAAGAGTTTAAACTTCTCCCAAATGGGTTTCTAATCACCCAAACTCATACATCAACTTAACTAATCTTAATCACACCAAGATTAGTACATAAGAAAGGTTTTAAATCTCTTCCACAAATCAAACAACTCATAACTCAAAGGTAATAACTCTATTTACCTTAATAAGCATCTTAAAATGAAAATGGGTCTTACACTTAAAAGCCATGCCAACAGAAGGTTGACCTAGGCCGAACATTGTGAAGCTATACCGAAGATTTTGCTCAAGTATACCGAAACCGAACTTATTGAAGCTAGAATCGAAAATGATGCATACCGAAGTTCATGTTGAACATCGGTTAAGGGATCCAAAATTCATGAAGCCATACCGAAGATTGCAAGCTCAAACCGAACATCTAGTACCGAAATTCACTCATACTGAAGCTATGTCAATGCCGAAGATTGGTGTGAGGTTCCGAAATTCACGAGGATCTGAAAGTCTCTTGTAGGATCCGAAATTCATGAATTTCAGATTTTATGATGAATCTCAAACCGGAGGTCCAATATGCTGAAATTCAAGAATGCAGAAAATCAGGATCAGAAAGTCTTGAGCTGAACCACCAAATCTCTAATTTGGCCAGCAATAAAAGTCTATCCTCAACTTGAGAACCATCAGAAGATTCAAGACTTAGACTTAGTAGGCTAGCTATAGGCTAGTAATAGTTTATTATGATTTGTTATACTTGAGATCTCCTCCTCCTATAAATAAGAGCCTTGGGTCATGAAAATCAAGAGAGATCAACCAAGTGATTGTGAGAAAAGCTGGAGAATTCTCTCCAACTACCTTAAGAACATCAAGAACATTATATATCCTCTTCTTTTAACCACTCTAGATCTCCATGTAGTTCATATTAGACTAGAAAGTGTGTTTTAGCTTAACATCAAATTTGTAACACCTTTCTTTATATCAATGATAAATACGAATTACATTATATCGTTTATATTATTGTCTTTTAATTCCGCACTTGTTCTTTACAATTTATTTAATATTCTGCAACTTTACATTTCAAGTCATTTATATATTCCGCATCGTTCCTTTATATTTTAGCACTTCATTTTTATATATCTTCGTTTATTATTGAATGAAAAATCTTGGATCCAAAAACCCCTGATTTTTCGTATGTTTTTAATTTTCAACAAATATGATTTCTTGTTTTATTCAGATAGATCCTTACCTCTTAAATTTTTAAAAAATATTAATAAATTAAGAGACGAAAAACCAGACGTTACCAAAGATACTTAATTTTTTCAGTTAAAGGCCCTGCCTCTTAATTTTTTAATAACAACTAGTATTCTCCCCGTGCTGGTCCGGGGGAATATATATATATATATATATATATATATATATATATATATATATATATATATATATATATATATATATATATATATATATATATATATATATATATATATATATATATATATATATATATATATATATATATAATTAAAATAATCCAACTGTAAGACGAATTCACAGGCGTAGGGAAATAGCAACATACTTTACTCTTTCTGCCAATATAAGCAACGTACTTTGTAATTAACTTGTAATTAAAACAAAGAGTTGTACTTCAGCATTTTGATTTTATCTACAATTGGCATTCAATCCACAAGCCATAAACAATCGTAAAGTAATTTAACCATTTCGATGCTTTAAACCATTTTCGACAAAAGTCTAAAAAATATAGTTTGAACGTTCTTATATTAAAAAATCACCTTGTAGTTATTTTTCTTGACATCGAATCCAAGTGGTGCAGCTTCTTCTATCTTTGATATATATAATCTTATTGGCCAGACATTTTGATGTAAATCTTGTTTCACGTTTCACAAGCCCCTATTCATCAAAACAAAATGTTACCTCTAAAAAATATTATCTTTCATTACTAATAAGTAATAACTTAAAAGAAAATTATTAAATGTACCATTTGTTTTTCAAAAAGAGAACTCAAATCAAGTCCTTGACATTTTGGTATAAGTTCAAAAGCATTCATGGTAACAGGTTGAGCCGACTTTTCATCCCGCTAGTCCACAACATGAATATGAGAATCCTAAATTTCATAAAAAAATAATCAATAGAGTGGCATAATTGTAAAACGACACAGTATCACATGTAATAAAATAATTACATCGACTTCATTGAAAATAGCATCCACATCAGCAAGACTAACATCTTCTTGTTCAAATCTTGGTGACACGTTTCTTAAACCATTCATTCCCAACCACTTCAGCTGTTGTGATTCTCTGTAAAATAAAAAAGTATAATAAAATAAGTTTTACTTTTAAATTTTGACTTAAAATAAATAAACGACTTCATGAACATACTGTAAGAGGATTTGGATCCAAAATCCTTTTAATTAGCTTCTTTGTACTTGAAGAAAACCATGGAGGACAAGAAAAGTCAGCCGTAAATATCTACAATCACATAAATTTTGTTACAAAATATTCCAATATTTTTAATAAATAGAGGGCTAAAATAAAAATACCTTCTTGTATAGAGCCATAAGATTTGATTCTTCAAAAGTTAGGCATAAGAACAAAAGGAATTACACAACATGACCATAAATCTGCTTTTGCTCCATCATAACCTTTATTGTTGATTACCTAACGAAATACATAACCAAAATCCTGAGAAAAACGGCTTCATTAAAATCAATAAATAATTATTTTTGAGAGAAAAATACAACTTACCTCAGGGGCAACATAATTTGGTATCTCACATGTTGTCTGTAGTAACCCATCTTCCTGCAAGAAAATGATCTCAATCTCCCTATTATTTTATATTATGTAATGATGTTCAAAAAGCATTTGAGTAAATGAAAAAAGAAGTCAATATTAACAAAATATAAAACTTACTCGAACTAGTTGTGGAAGTGTACTCAATCCAAAACCAGAAACTTTGAGACAACCAATTGCATCCAATAGTAAATTTTCAGGCTGCAAAAAAATAAAGAAAGAAATAGGGGTTTAATATGAGAAAAGAAGAGAATTCGGGGGTAGATATGGAATAAAAGATGACCTTAAGATCTCTACGGATAACACCACGACTATGGCAGCTGAACGTACTTTCTTGCTTCATCTTCTTTAAGTCGCTTCACCATTCTAAACTACCCATCACACAGTATGCTTCCCCATAGACACACCCCTAAACAGACACACACTCACACACACAAAGAAACACGCACACACACAAAATTGCAGACCAAGTTTAGGGAAAAATTTAATAGAAAACTTCAAAATAAGGACCCAAAATGTAAAATCCAGCTAAACCAAGGACAAACATTGAGTGGTAATACCGGGAATATTGCACACAAACATACAGTGGATTTTCACTCAGACATTTCATCAAACAGTTTATGTACATACCGATAAACATATAAACTTCATTTGAATACTACAAATCACGATCCCAAAATGCAAAATCTACAAATAACAATCCCCAAAAATAGGAATACTACAAATAATTCAGTGCAACCTAATAAACACATGTAAGTAATTGCATACCAGGAACATATGAAGAACACCAAACCCATGAATTTAACCAATCGATTTGAATATACGATTTGCTTTGTAATTTCTTGAGACTTGATTATTAATTGATGATTTGTCTGCGATTTGTAGAAGTCGATTTGGGTCAGTGGCGGGGAATATACCTTGGTGGCGAGGTGCTTCTGGGGGCCTTTCCTCCTGTGGATTTACGAGCAAACTTTACGAGCGGTTTGATGGTACGAGCCATCTACAAGCAACGGTAACTTCAAATTAGAGACTATTACGACTTTCATGGAGTATTCGGAAAGGTTTAGGAAAACAGACGAAAATCCGGAGAAAAAATTACAGTAGTTGCAAAGTAAAAGTCGAAAGAAAACCGAAAAAAGTATTATCTACTAGCAAAAGTCGATGATTATCAAGGCGAGCGAAGTGACTCTCGAATTTATCGCGTTGGAATGATTATAATGTATAGTTAACGAACCCTAATTTGATAATCAATGAAATTGAAACCGACAGAAGTCGCACAATAGAAATCACGTCAATTCTCTTTGAGAAACGAGATGAAAAACGAAGAAAATAGCAATCTCCTCTATCATCAATTATCTAATGAAAATCGATACAAACCCTAAAATCGAAATCAACGAAATTGAGAACCTACAAATCTAACAAAAATTATCTTCTACTAATTAATCGACTAAGGACGAAAGCATGTACAGAATTTAGAGAAGCAGTCGAAAGAATCAACCAAGAAAGAAAGCTTGAAACTATCGATTTCTTGAAGAAAGAAGCAGGAGGTGTTACACAGACGAGAAGAAGGAAGGACAATAAAACACCTGTGCAACACATGGCGATAGAACGTTGAAAAAAAAGGACACCCCGCTAAAAACCTTTAAGACCCCCATCCCATCAAAGCTTCTGGAGGATATTTGAAAGACACCCTTCTTTTGCCTTGGGCCAATTTTAGTCAAGAAATGGGTTTTAGTGGGTATGTACACCGACTCTGACCGCATGCAGGATTACCGCCGTCCGCCCCTCCCTGCCTTTCGCTCCCTGGGAAAGCTTCGAGTGTTGACGATGACATCCAGAGGAAATTGTAAGTACTCATGCGCTACTGCCACTGAAACCCTAGAATGGATTCGCGCCATTATTGATTTTACGAACCCGTATAGCTTTTTCTGGGAATCTCATGTCGTAAATTTCCTCACGGTAATAACAACTTCCCTCCTTAATTTCTTTTAATCGTATCAAACAACTTAAACCTTGCTTCTACACTTCAAAACTTCGACTCTAAGCTTTTCACGAATCCTATGAAACTTGTTATTCTGAGTAATATAATATGGGAAGTGATTTGTAGACACCAATTGTTGATTCATACACAACAATAACATGTTCTTTTTGCAAATTATACAACCCTCTATAGGATAAATTGTTGTGTATGGATAGAAATCACTTCCCATATAATATTTGATGTTCGAATTTCTAAAACCCCCTTCCGATTCACCTTCAATAATCATCTCATAACTGAATAGTTGCAGTTCAATATTTTTTGCTCTCTATGTCGAAGACTTGTTATACGTTTATGTTTGTGCATTGGTGTTTAACGCTACAGCATAGACTGTGGGAAGCTGTTGACAAAGAATGGATTGATTGCTTGCGGAATGAACCTGTCGAGTATCTTGTTCAAATTCCTTCTGGCATTGTGCAGGTACATTTAAATTGTTAGTGCTCTGTTGTTAGTGCCTATTAACTAAATTCTCGTCCCTTGTCACTAGTCTAAGTAGTCTTGCTAGTTATTTTCTATGGCAGAAATAAAATTAAAAATGTTATTTAAATATGCATAAGTTATGCTACCCTTGAAAAATTTGACAGTTTTACTGATCTACAGGGAGAAATCTATTGGTGTGAAGTTTTAAAGCATCATATTCCAGAATAACTACATTCTAGATGAATTTAAACACACACACACACACACACACACACACGTATAGACAGCTTAAACAGTTATTTATGAAATTAGAATACCAATCTTCTTGTCAAAGCTACCGCCATAACAGGAGCACCTTTCATTGATCTCTTTTATTTTTCATGTCTCATTAAATTAGAGTTCTGACAACTGTGTTTTGTTTAAGCTCAGTTAAGATTTTAAAAGTCAAGTGCTGGCACTTATATGCTCCTTTTTGCATATGATACCAGGACCACTGGCCTTCATCATTAAAAAAGTTCATCACTACCTCAAGCTCTCTTGCATTTCCTCGTGAACAGGCAGATTTGAGGAAGGTATTGTATTCATTATGTAAATAATAAAACCATAATCTAATATTAAATGGTTTTAGGCTATGTAGTCGTTTTCATTGTAATCTAGTTCCGACATGTAAGTTTTCTGTATGCTTCAGTGTGCTGTTAGAACCAAGACACAATATGTTGGTATGATAATTCCTTTCTGTTTTTTAAAAAGGAAATCTAATGATACCGACATACCGTTGAGACTTGAGAGTTGTGAGTGTTCTTTTGTGGGGCAGGAAAGTTGTTGGATTGTAAGGAATAGTAAGGCAATATTTTACTTGCAGATATTACCAAATATGCAGGTGGCTTTGCTTAATGATGTTATAACCCAAGGCATGAATCCGAAGAAAAGACACGAAGTAAGTCATAAATAAATATCATTTTTGTTCCTACTCTTCCAGTGATATTTATTCGTTCCATTCCAAGAGCTTATGCTTAACGTTGTGGCGATGGTTATTTTTTTCTTCTCATTTACCAAAAAGATGACGAATAGTGGTTTTTTTTAACCCTCCTCATTCTATTTGACCGTCCCTTCTCTTTGTTCCTGTACAATTCATACTTTCAACTCAGGTATTTTAAGATGATTAATCGTTGGAATTTAATATGTGTGTAACTTTACTTTTTATGCACAGATAGAGGCTCTCGCAGCTGTTGTAAGTTCAGTGGCTCAAGATGTCAAAACCAATACGGTAATCGACGTAGGTGCAGGCCAGGTAAACCCCATGTCTCTAGTTCATAGTTGGAAGAGAAACATCGTTTTTTCTTTCTACTCTCTAGCAGTCAAAAAGTATGTAGAGATCTGATATCCTGCATGTATTGGACCTCTCTCTGACTTAAACACTCTTGTAGGGTTATCTTTCACAAGTACTCTCCTTTGAGTACCAGCTGTCTGTAATTGCAATCGATGCCTCTTCTCATCATGGAAGGATCACTCAAGCTCGTGCACAGCGAATTAAGAAACATTATGACGCCAGGATGCGTAAATCTAGGTAAATATATATGTATATATATATATATATATATATGTATATTCGGTACTGAAACTTAATCGTATACGAGTTTTGTTAGTTTAGGAGGAAGAGACATGAGAATGCCCAAGACAGTGACATGCCGTGTCCTCTCTTCAGACATGTTGAAAGCTTTGGTTAACTCGGAGAATGTTGATGGCCAAAATGACATGCTTCTCACTGGTCTTCATGCTTGTGGGGATCTGTCTGTAACAATGCTGAGGTAAGGTTACGGAAATTTTGTATTGTCTGGCATCGTTATGCATGTGGCCTCAAAGAAAACTATTTTCATTTCATATGATTATCTACTTGCTAATTTGCTTTCTAGTTATGCTTATCTTTGTCTAGGACATTTTTGGAGAGTGAACAGGTGAAAGCAGTAGTTAGCATCGGGTGCTGTTATAACTTGCTATCCGAGGAAGAAGCTGGAGATGATGCTTTGTGTGGTTTTCCTATCAGTGGAGGTGTTAAATCGACTGGCATACGTCTCAAGAGAAGTGCACGTGATCTTGCATGTCAGGTATCCAAAAAGTCATACAATAGCCACGTATCTTTTGATTTGTCCCAGTTGGGTCACTAATTTTTGATTTGTATTAAACTCAAGTTTTGTGAGATAACCGAATAAACCCAAAACTGTTTTTTAACTAAGTGACCTGAGTTGAAAAATATAATGACTAGGTATGTAGGGAAAAAAGAAGAATGACGTAAGTGGGACAAAATACAAATCATTTAATCGGGTGAAGGGCGTGGTAGTGTTAGCTCTCTCCCAACTAATATTTTTGAACGAGTGTTATACCCGTGCATTGCTACTAATTTGCTCTTTATAGATCATACATTTATAGATTTACATATAGTCAACTGAAGCTATTTCCCACTGGTGAATCATGTAGCCAATTCATCGTTCAAAATGTGGTTTGTATTTTTCATGAAAATTATGACATGACATGACATGTAAAAATCATACAAGCTTTATCTACCATACCTGGTCAGGAAATATATAGTTGAAAAAACTTATGGATAAAATAAAATCACCAATTCCTTATGATAGCTGCTAATAAGGAGATGGATACATCTAAAGTGAAAGTTAATCCGTCACACAAGTATCGGAAATGAAAAAGTATTTTCGAGATGTGAAATGTTTAATTTTGAAATGAAAAGAACGGATCAACAAAAAGTGGGTGATAAAATGTATTATTATATTTAACTAAACAATATTAATTTTAAAGTACATTTCAGTAGTTTTTGATTGAGGATTAAATATCTAAAAATATTATTAAAAAAAAACTACAAGGTCAAAATAAAACTCATGATATCATATAACGACTCTTGATTGAACGGACTTATGAATAATAAACTTTATCAAAAATGAAAAAGCTGCAACGCCGGAAAAACAGTAGAAGCTCGTATCGTAGTAGTTATATGGTGGCACATGCTAGTTTATTTACTATGGTGGTTATTTGCTGCAATTGATGGAATTGTTTGATACTAATCTAGAGTGCAGACAGATGGAGATGTCTAGAAAAAGATGGCGGTCTTGATAATTTTGAGTTGCATGCTTTCCGTGCTGCCTTCCAAATGGTATTAACACTTGCACTTGGTTGGGGGTTGCTTCCATACATAGAAGATATGTAGGTAGCAGTGATGTCATGTGTGGGTGTGAGTTTGTAGGTGCTTTGTAGATATTTTCCAGAGACTTTGACAACTAGTCCTACGATAGGCAGACAAGGTAAGTCTTTGCGGCGCCGCCAGCAACAGCGATCTGTTACCAATTCTACTGCCACAGAAGAAGAAACAGAAACAGGTGATAATTATTTAATTTATTAGATAACTAGTACTTATTAACTATTAAGAGAGGAAATTTGTTGTCTCATGTCATATATTATTTATATTGACAAAAAATAGTCATCCTTCCTTGTAACTTGAGGTTGCAGGGGACTGCAGAGAAGATGATGATGCTATTACTACCAGTGGAAAAACCCAAGATGCTGACAGATATTCACTTTTTGAAAAATTCAGCCAGTCTGGAATGCATCGTCTCAATCTCAACAACAGGAATATTGATTTTGCCGGGATCTGGAAGGAAGCCGAGCCATTCGCTGTATTATTTTTATAATAATATTCTTTTTTTTTTTGTGCAGTATTTGGGTTATTTGTGGTGTTGATATACAATTTATTGATATTGATGGTGCAGGAGTTGATAGGGGCATATTGGTCGCTTCGAGCAGCTCTTGGACCGGTATTGGAAACACTCATTCTTCTTGACCGACTCTTGTTCCTCCAGGAGCAAGGCCAAGGCGTGGAAGCCGTGATGCTGCCCATTTTCGATCCAACCGTATCCCCCAGGAATATCGCCTTGATTGCCACCAAGAACAACTACAAGGTTTAACATTTTTGAAAGCAGGCAATTTAATATCGGCAGTATAGTTTTTATTCTGCTACTTTTACTTGTTCACACAATTCTTCAACTCCATTAATATAATACAAGTTGGTATTTATTTGTTTTTAAATATAAAACAATAATAATATCCAATAGAAGAGATGCTGCAGGGGTGGGGTTATCTGGTTATTATAGCCAGAGAACAGAAACGGTTTAATGTTGGTCAAGAGTGTCGTTATCGGCAAAACTATTGATTAGAGGTGGCGCACGTGTCATCGTTGACTATTCCTTTGTCTTTTTTCTTTTTTCCTTCTTGCCAACTCTAGGACGGCATCCCATCCCATATTTACAAACCAATCAGTATATCTATGTATCTAATTTCAATTTTAATATATCTGAATTTATTGGGTTTTTAAATTATATTTGCAGTGGAACAACGTTAGTAGTAGTTGTACTAGTACTGTAGAGTGCCACCATGTGTGCTATGGCCCCAAACCATTATCCATCATCCGTCTATTTCTTAATTTGCCCAACACACTCTTTCTTTTGTCTTCGTATTCCTTACTTCATCTTTTCTCTAACATACACCAACCGCCTGGCCACCATTCTAGATCAATATTTCAGCTGCGTGCGTAAATACCATTACAACTGCCAATCGATTGAGTTTTTATTAAACTTTAAAAATATATTGATTCAGGTTTAAATATATAAAGGCATGACCTGGGTTCTTATCGTGCTCTATGTCTATTAATCTCTCTTTACCAAATATGATTAAGACCACTTAATAAAACATATAACTCTTATAGGTATTTTAGACTTTTTAGTCGAGCTGAAGATAGTTTTCCAATTATTCGGGCCCTAGAGTCTTTCTTGGGTAATAAGATCTCAAGCCTTTAGCAGAAAGAATCGTTAAGAGTTCAAGCTTAATGTAACACCTTCAAGTGGAGCCCAGCAGTCTCCGACTCATATTTATCTCTTAGAGACTCATATTTATCTCTAAGAAACACACGTCTCTTCGCAGGCATGCATCAAATAAGAAGTATAATTATGGTGAGAAATATAAGAAGTAACCTTGACCATTGGATGAAAAAAAATCAACTATTGATATTAAATGGGTGGTTAGAAGGTTAAGAAGTATAATTATGGTGAGAAATATAAGTAATCTCGACCATTCAATGAAAAAAAAATCAACTATTGAGATTAAATGGGTGGTTAGATGGTTAGTTATTAGAAACGTTGCCCTTCACAAATCATGGCCATCACATAAATTTGATAAAAAATCTGATATTACTTCGTACATTTTTTTTAATTACCAATTTTATACTTCTTACTGCACTAACTAACTTAACTAACTAAAAGCTCTAACTTGGACGGTAAAACAAATTTAAATGCGAATTTAATCATCTCAGATGTGATTCATTGAAAATTATTATATAGAAGAATGATCTATCCATGGTTGAAGCCTATGAGATTCGAGAATGAGACTTCATTTTGTAGTGCCTGATCAATAACCAGGCCACCTTGATGTTATATATTGAGTTATTTCGATAAAAAGATGGATCTCAATATATAGCAAGTTGTGCTCAGGCTTATAAATCCTCGACTTGATTCTGTATACAGTTTTGTGAGTCCTATATGTGCTCTTTTTATGTTTGGATGGAAGTTGAATGATTTTTTTTTTTGAATTTTATTTAGTTTGTATTTATATATTCAAGCTTGCTCCATGGAATATGATTTTTACAAATATTATTAGTTCTAAAAATCAAGCTAAGACATTCAAGAAGCCAAGTTTGAGCCTTCATCAAGAATATTATCTGCTTATCGAGTCAAGTTGGAGGTTATCTTAACATTATTAAGTCGAGGTCAAGCTTGTTTTGACTCGTTGGCTGTCCTATCTAATAATCTCAGCGTGCAAACATTTTAACACTTCATTTCCCCACTATCTCATGGTCCTTGGATCTTAAAAAATTGTTTATTTTTAAATGACAATCTAAGCATGCGACTTTGGATGTAATTAATAAATTCAAAAATTTTCGTTGGATTTAATGAAAAAACAAAATTATGAGATATAGACTCATGAAGAGAGATGAGTGACGAGACGTGTTGAATGTGAACTGAGGTTGGTGACCAATCCTGGCTTGGTTTGGATGGGCTTGGCTGGATTATACTACATACTCACATCTTCCCAACGCAATTACCTCCTTTTTGATTTGACCTCATTACCCTTCCATATATTCTCTTTCTTTTTTGAATTGGTCTTTTTTAGATATTCATATATAAAAAGGAGGTTGTCATTTGGCGCTCTTCCTCCCTCCTTCACTAACTGATCATACTAGTCCTTCTTTCACAACCACTACACGCAGATCCATCCGCCATGAGCAACCTGAGTATGGTGGAAGCCACGCTGCCTCCAGGCTTCAGGTTCCACCCAAGGGACCAAGAGTTGATATGCAATTATCTCTCCAATAAGGTTCACTTCTCCGATTCCCCTCTCCTCGTTGATGTTGATCTCAACAAGTGTGAACCCTGGGACCTTCCTGGTAATCAATCAATCAATTATTCTTCTTCGAGCACTATTATATAAACTTTTAACTTTTCATTCTGATTCTCAACCTCTGTTATAACTATCATCTTCCTCGGTTTAATCATCTCATATGATCCCCTTCCTAGCTTCTCATGGGTTCATGCAAACACACAACGATCATTTCATCATAATTATGCAGTTTGATTTTGATTCATCACTATGGTAATAACTCATCATTTACCTTAAGACCGCTGTTTCCAAATGTCAACTGCACCTATATATATATATATATATATATATATATATATATATATATATATATATATATATATATATATATATATATATATATATATATATATATATATATATATATATATATATATATACACACACACACACACACACACACACACACACACACAATTAAACACAAACAAACATCATAATTTACGTGTTGTTTTGTCACTCACACACGTACTCGTAAACTTGGAAACTACTTGTTCATTCATACTACATATTTCTTTCGCTTGCTTTTTACAGAAGTTGACGTTATCCATTGTCTTCATTTGAGAAAAAAAGATTCATCAAATAAAAAATAAATTGACGATGGCAAAATTTTCAAAGCAAAGTTTGTGAGTGAGACGGGGGATAATTACATTGGGCGTTAACATGCAACTAATAATGCATATAGTTTTATTCTTAGATTTTGACACTTTAACCTGATGCATAAATGATCAATTGAGGAAGAGGTGTGGCCAAATTTGGATGGCCCTGGCCTAACCTTTACTTGTTCACTGCCCACGTGCTTGGCCCTCACGTCTAAAATAATAAAACTGGTCCATTCATTTTCCATTCGGTCCTTTTGAATTTATCTAAAACAAACCCTTCTTTTACTAATATTTATGGTCTTCTTTCTCCAATGGAGTTTCAGAAAAAAAGATCGTGAATATAAATGTAAACTAACTCTTATTTTTAGATGATATTGTTTTAGTTATTATAAAAAGAAAAAAAAAGAAGAAACATATTAAGTGTTGTCTGTTTTGTGGAGTAGTGAATTTATTATTAATTGACAAGTGGACATAGGTAAGCCAGTGAAATTCAGATAGCTACTTAAATCAAAAATTGATTATCACGACATCAATTAAAATTATATATATACCTTTTGTTTTACATACAGTGTATCTATGATTTTCTTCCTTTTCGTAGACGGAATGAATTCAGTAAAACCAATATTAAAATGGAGGTGTATATATATATATATATATATATATATATATATATATATATATATATATATATATATATATATATATATATATATATATATATATATATATATATATATATATATATATATATATATATATCATAGCTAGCTTATGAAACTAAGTTAATTAATTATAAATTTGATTAGAAACGGCTTGCGTGGGAGGCAAGGAATGGTATTTTTATAGCCAACGAGACCGTAAATATGCTACGGGATTAAGGACAAACAGGGCGACTATGTCAGGGTACTGGAAGGCAACAGGAAAAGACAGATGTATCATTGGGAAGCGTAGACAGGTTGTTGGGATGAGGAAGACTCTAGTTTTCTACCTGGGAAGGGCACCCAAAGGAAAGAAAACCGATTGGGTCATGCATGAATTTAGGCTCCATGGCTCCCTCGCCCCTCCACTTGATCCTTCCCTCAAGGTCTCTCTCTCTCTCTCTACTATATTCATTTGTGAATGGGAGTGATTTGTACATAACAATTGTAATCCATACACAACATTTTAATATTGTTTTTGAATATTGTACAACTGTTTTAAAGCATCAATTGTTGTATATGGATAAAAATTGTTGTGTACAAATAAACAAGAAAAGAAATTGAGCTTTGTGACATGAAAATATCTTAAGATTCTTGTTTGGGAAGTTGTTGAGTCTTTTATATATATATATATATATATATATATATATATATATATATATATATATATATATATATATATATATATATATATATATATATATATATATATATATATATATATTGGAAATTAAGTTGTTAATACGAATGAAGTTAACTAGAGCATTAATAATATTCTAGCTTGAACAATACCTATCCACTAAAATCCAATTAAGTATGAAAGTCAACAGAAAATGTACTCCATTATATTTAAAAAGGAAATTAGATTTTTTATTTACGTATTTTATAAAAGAAGTAACTAAATGTACTCCATTTTAATGTTGTTTTTGAATATTGTACAACCGTTTTAAAGCATCAATTGTTGTATATGGTTAAAAATTGTTGTGTACAAATAAACATGAAAAGAAATTGAGCTTTGTGACATGAAAATATCTTAAGATTCTTGTTTGGGAAGTTGTTGAGTCTTATATATATATATATATATATATATATATATATATATATATATATATATATATATATATATATATATATATATATATATATATATATATATATATATTGGAAATTAAGTTGTTAATGCAAATGAAGTTAACTAGAGCATTAATAATATTCTAGCTTGAACAATACCTATCCACTAAAATCCAATTAAGTATGAAAGTCAATAGAAAATGTACTCCATTATATTTAAAAAGGAAATTAGATTTTTTATTTACGTATTTTATAAAAGAAGTAACTAAATGATTGTTTAATTGAAATCTATTTTCCAAATTATCCATTAGAATCATTGAGAAGGTGAAATAATAGATTGGTTTCGGGTGCTTAACATCAACTAACACGAAATCAATTACTTGGTGATTTATAGGATGACTGGGTACTGTGTAGAGTGTTTTGCAAGAATAAGGAAACAATTGGTGGAAAAGAAATTAGCAACAAAGGAATAGATGATGAAGGCACATCAGTAAACTGCTGTTCATCTCTCCCGCCATTAACAGATCCTTACATTAATATGATGTTTAGCGAGCAAGTGCCCTGCTTCTCCAATATCTTCAATCCCCCTCATCCCCAATCTCACATCAACATCAATAATAACGACATTAATATCAATAGGCCCCACTTATTTTCCAACAACGCTACTACTACTACTACTACTAGTATTACTAGTACTAGTACCAACATACCACCACCCAGCCTTGTAATTCCTTCATCTTCACCACACTGCTTTGGTGAGAAGAAAGACATGATTGAAGCCATTTTGAGCCGATTTAACAACATGGATAATCAAAATGAGTCAATGTTAAGTTTTCGTGTAGGTGAAGATGAAGGGATTTCCGATCAAAGCTTCTTGTCGGATGCAACTTTGTCTGTTGCCATGTGGTACCCTTGAGATTATTCGTATTATCAAAGTTGTTGTTATGTAAAACTTTATTCCAAACAATTTATACAAAATTTCAATGTATATATATGTATATATGTCTGGCTATACACGAGAATTTAATTAGTATCTTACTAAGAAAATTAATTACAAGTTACAAGTTGTGATTTTGATTGATAAATCATACACACCGAAATTCTTGGATATGCTTTTAGGATGTTTTTAGTAAGTTTTAACATTTTGGTTTGAGAGACGAAGTGATGTTTTGAACATGCATGGAGTTATCTTTTATTTATTATTATTGTTAGTTATAATACCAATGATCATTTTCATAGCCGGTCAAGTAGCTATTATAATTAACAAATGAAACATCCACAATCTTCCTCTTTTTCCTATGACCTCACTAGAGATTTGCTCTCTTCATCAATCATATAAACAATTATTATTATTATTATTTATTATTTATTATTTATTATTTATTATTATTATTATTATTTTGCTAATTATTATAGCAGACTCCTTAATTATCGTGTAACTCCTCAATTAAGTGTGGGTAATTAATGACTATAATGACATTATGTATAATCAATTAAGTGTGGGAGAAAAAATTGATTGATTTTACAAATAGTAAATAAGGCTTTCAAGTTTTTTAAAATAGGATTAACCAATCTAAGTTAATGTCAATGAAAGAAATAGCATTGAACTTTGTAAAAAAAATTCATTAATAACTTCATATATTTAAAATAAAATGGTTTTCTTAATATATAATTTTTTAAATTCGCCAACCAACTAAGATAAAAATGATCTGCAGATACATTGAATTTTGTATGAAATATGACATGTTTTTGAAAAAAATATTAGTCATAGAAACCAAACTATAGCCGGCATGAAACTATTTGCTAAAAGGAAACCATTAACGATTCATTGCTATGAACCTTAAATAAAATCCATAAATTGTAAATCTGAAAACCTAAACCTAAACTCTAAAAGAAACTACTTAACAAAAGAAACATTTTGCATATAAGTTGCATGCTCTTTGTAATATTACATTTTTTTAAACAAGCCGGAGTTTACACATAGACCGTGGTATCACTACAAACACAATGACATTTAATGACACAGAAAAGATGTCACTAAATACCAAGAAAGTGCCACCAAAAGCGTTGCGACTAAAAGTATATAGTGACACTATTTTATTGTGTCGCTGCAACATTGAATATTTTTCCGAATTATAACATTGTACTCTCATTTTTTTCTCTAACTCATGTAAAGTTTACTACTTTCAATTATTTTCTTATGGAAGCATTATTTTTTATTAACATTAAAATTTACATATTCATAATTTATATTCTTTATTTTTATATCATCCCGTGTAATACACGGGTCTTACAACTAGTTATTCAATATATACCGACTATTTATATTTTAAATAATAAATAACACAACATAATTGGTCCCTATGGGTTGCCATTTTCTTTCGATCATACATTGAAATATTTTTTTGTTGTAGTAAACATTCTTATTGCCAAGTTTCATTGTTGTTTGGTCCCTCAAGTTAACTGTCAATTTAACTCCATCAAGTCATGCTAAAACGATATTTTAAGCATCCATTACATATACTTGACTTGCCTAGGTCGTCGTGTGGTTAAAAATAAGAAAAATACCTAACACACACACACTAGCACAGTGGTAGTCAGGGTCGATCCGCAGGAGTTACGTGGTCAAGTCAGGTGACAGATTACCAACTATAGTGTCACGCTATAGTCAGAGGACTTAGTTCCTAAGCTTTTGACTACTGATCCCAGAAAACATAAACTGAAACAATTCCAACCAAACATAAACTTAAACTAAACTTCAAACAAACCTAGTCACTTACTGAAATCAGAAGTACATCTCTAATTCAGAAGCAAACAAAGGCAAACAATCAAATATAAACCAAGGCATAAACTAAACCAATAACTAAGGTCTAACTGAACAGTCACTGGCTAAAGTTCAACCCATAAGGCTAACCCTAGTTGGCTACTGAAATCAGCAAAGGAATTCAGTCCAAACAAGGTCATACAAACATCCAAACACCAAACAAACAAGCACAACCCAATATCAAACATAAAATACCAAAAAAACCACAATTACTTGTAACCAAATGATTATCATAAACCAAACTCAGATCCACGAGTACAAACAGTAACCAAATGATTCAAAAACATAAACTAAAGCCTAATATCAGTGGTTGTCGCTCCCAAAGATACTAGCTACTGAGTTCTAACTATCTAGCTAAATGAAAATAAATTCTAAAACATAGAAATACCAAATATGAAGTTGCAGAAGCTTAATCTCGGAGTCAAAGAGCCTTGAGGTCGATTTTTCACCAGGTCTTTGCTAGGGTTTTCGGTTGAAAAAGCCTCTATTATAGTTGCAAAATTCCTGCAGCCGCGCCGCGCATTTATGGTTTCCGCGGCGCGCGTACTAATCTTTTCCCGTTTTATCGGCATTTGAATTTGTTCCACCGCCTTAGATCTGCGTCGCGCCTTCTTGATTTCCGCGGCGCGCGTACGTATTTTCCTGATTTTTCCTTCTTCTTCAAACTTCCTCCAATTTGCACGCTTTTGGTCCCTGTTTTCATTATTTTCTTCCAAACAAGTACTGGCACGAAAAGTGAGAATACCACGATATATATGATATAATTTCACTAAGAATAGGGCTCAACAACGACTAAAATATGTAATATCACTAGGCGTTGTCAATACTCCACTATTTTTTATTGTTAGTTAGTTATTATTATTAGCAATACCCTAAAAAAACCCTATCATTGTCCCTTCATCTACCACCTTCCTGCTATGATGAGTCTTCCTTCCCCCTATCACATCTCTTCCAAATATGCCACATCTATGGTCGATTTACAACACCCACCTCATGATTTTAAACCCAACAACCATGACCAATTTATTATTATAAAACCATCACCTTCACGACTGACGACAATCACATATAAAAACCTGGACAACTGGTGCAAACATAGATGAAATTGCGACTCCCACTATCATATTCTCTACTGCTCATTTGTCAAACCAAATACAAACTCACATCTGTTATCACATATAACTCAACGAGGAGGGAAAGTTGGAAGATAGAAAGCATCGAATGATACGTTTCCATGGCTTCCTCCACCATTTCCACCTCAACGCCTTTAAAATATCCCTAATAAACGCCTCACAAACCCATAAGTACTCACTCACCATTTGTTGAATACATACATATTTTGCCACAATATCATAT
>CM042017.1:1105000-1110000 GCA_023525715.1 Cichorium intybus | reverse complement strand
TATATGTATATATATATGTGTGTATATATATATATATATATATATATATATATATATATATATATATATATATATATATATATATATATATATACTCATCCTACAACAAAGTAGTACTCTACTCAAGTACTAGAGAGTACTCACATAGCATCGAACTTTACTAGATTTTGTTGTATCACAATAGCCTGGATCAGTACTCAAACATCCTAACACATCTCATTAACATCTAACTCAAAAGATCAATCGATTGAAAGATGAAAGGGAGTTATGAACAGTATAACAACGCTATCCTAGCTGCAACTCCCAATTCCTTGATTTTACTCATTCAACCACAAAAAAATGACAATTATGTTGGATTAGGTGTCTAAGCCATGACTATAATTGATATATACTTGATTGATAGTAGCACAGTCCTTTTGGGTTGCCCTCAAGGCTGACAATTTGACAGAATAACTTTTAGAGAGAGATTGATTTATTATGTGATTAATAAATCAATATAAATAATTTGTTAATATATTATGAGGATAATATATTAATTAGAAATATTATTGTTTAATTAATAATTAATCAGAAATTAATTGGAATTAATTTTGGGATTAATTAGATTAATTAAAAATACAGGTGCGAATTGTAATTATTCAATAGTTAAGTAGTGAACAATTTTAGCAGGATAATGTTGGACGATTTTAAGGATTATTATCCTTGTGAAAATCGTCAATTACATATAGATAAATAGGGATTTGAATTAAAGATAAAAGTTTTATCTCGTTTGAATTCAAATAGGGCCTTCTGGCTCCCATTTTCTGTGCCACTTTCATCCTCTCCTCTCTCTCTGGATTTTTCTTGTTTCTAGTATTTGGGTGTGAACCATTAGAGGCATGACGCTTGTGGTGCTCGCTTCCAAAAGATTCAACAAATGGTTAGTATTTTCTTTTAATACTTTTAGTAAATTTCGAAATGGCCTTAGGTATTAGTTTTAGGTTCAAATAGTGAAAACCTAGATCCAATTAGGTTGCATGTAAACTTAAGGGTTAAGTTTATTTGTTTTGCTTAAAACCTATCAAATTATTTACACCCTTAGCTAGGGTTTAGGATTTGGACTCTCTCATACTCTAAATCCAACAAAACTAACACTAATTCATGCTAGTTGCAGGTGGTTCATCAACATCACCTGGAACTAACTCAATATAAGTTATATAAGACCCAATTTGAAGCTAGAACGAGGAATATTACATTATAAATTCAAGATAACGATTCCTAACTCCAATTCCCGAGTCACAGGCTTCAATTTCGACTTCTGGGGTTTTGGGGGTGTTTTTATAGGGCTTTGAGAGAGAAAGTTCGAGTTATTTACTTTCCTAAATGAATGAAAAACGAGATTTAAAAACCTGATTTGCGTGCTTAGCGTCACTAAGCCCTCACTAACTGAGGCTGCATGCCCCGTTTCGTATGAAACGCCCTATTTCAACCCACAACTTTCCCCTAATGCACATCCTACATGACCCGTGTGAGTCCTGATGAGTTTCAGATCAGTTTCCGCCTTCTTTTTACACGACCCGTGTGACCACCTTCTGGCATTTTTCAAGCTCAAACTCTTTCCAAAAGGGTTTCTAACCACACTAACATATATAACAACTAACTAATATTAATCACACCAATATTAGCACATAAAGTTTGCTATAACTATAGATTAGCAACACATGACATACTTAACAAATAAAAACAACTTACTTGCATAAACATCTCGGTTGGGAAACGGGTCACACAAGTTCTCCCCTCCTTCAAAAGATTCCGTCCTCGAAATCTCTTGAAATAAGTGTGGTTATTGATTAATAACACTCATTATACAACCACCTCATCTCGTTATCTCATATAACATGTACATACCCTCACTCATTTACTCATAATATAGCTAAGAAACTAAACCTTCCTCATCTTACATTATACTCAGAAATCTTCTCACTCAATTTCTCCTTTCACAAATCTCAATGCCCGCCATCAAACCTTATGGCCACCAAGCCCAACAATATAACCAATTATGGTATATAAACAGTGTACAAATGAGAATATGTTTAATTATATATATATATATATATATATATATATATATATATATATATATATATATATATATATATATATATATATATATATATATATATAGAGAGAGAGAGAGAGAGTAAAGTTTAATTGAGAACCTAAAAAAGCCTAGGAACCTAAGAACCCATTTTATGAACTTTTTTTCTACACAATATTTTAAAAAATATATATATACCAAAAAAACCCTTAGGCTGCGACTAGAAGATTTAAAAAAAAATTTCAAAAAAATCATTTATTATATTTTTTGATATGCATATTTATATGCATATACATATAAATATGCATATGAAAAAAATTTAAAAAATGATTTTTTTGAAATTATTTTTAAATCCCTTAGACGGTCCTATTCCGTCACTTTTAAATTTTTTTTTTTTGAAAAAAAAGTTTATATATATGCATATACATATACATATACTGTGAATTTTATATAAATATAAAAAATATGCATTTTTTGAATTATTTTTAAAAAATCTCTGAATCGCATAAATTAAAAAAATTGGGTGCAATTTTTTTTGAAAAATATTGTGTAGAAAAAAACTTCCTAGGTTCTTAGGGTATATATATATATATATATATATATATATATATATATATATATATATATATATATATATATATATATATATATATATATATATATATATATATATATATATATATAGTTAGGAAATTTTGAGAACCAACTTCACCCCGAGAACCCGAGAACTCCCAACGGTCAACATTTTCGAAAAACCAAAAATTAGGGCCTCTAAAGCGCTCAAATATAAGCCTATTCGAAAAAAAATTTCTGAAAAAACGAATTTTTTTTAATTTTTATTTTTGAAAAATTTGTACATGTGCAAAAAAAATAATTTGTACATGTACAAACTTTTTTATACGTACATTTTTTTTCAATTTTTTTTTACAAAACGCCTTAAATATGTGTTAGAAACACATCCATAAAAAAACTTGTAAAGAAGTGCACGTATAAAAAAGTTTGTACATGTACAAAATTTTTTTTGCACATATACAAATTTTTCAAAAAAATAAAATAAAAAGAAAGTCGTTTTTTCTGAAATTTTTTTCAACGCCCCGGGCCTATTTTGAGCGTCTAAGAGGCCTATGTGGTCGGTTTTTTGAAAAAAAATCGGTTTGGGAGTTCTCGGGATGAAGAGGCCTATGTGGTCGGTTGTTGGAATCTTTAAGTCACATGGGAGGAGACAACTTACACCCTAGACCACATGCTCAAAGCAAGATCCAATCTTAACCAAGTGAGTGTGATTATGACTAAGAATGTGGTGTGATCCTAGATGTGTATTTAAGGATATGTCTAGCAATTCATTTAAAACAGAGATATGTATAAGCTGTAGATTGGTTTTTGAGTGATATTTCCAATCTATTAATCAAAGAGTTATTTTGGTTATTTGTTCTTATACAAGTTTCTAGTCTTTAAGTCTAACCTAATAACATGGACATGATTAATTGTATACCGAAAATACAAAAAAGAAAGGATATGATAATGGGGGTTAGGTTTAAACATACAAAAAAAAAAAGTCTAAGGAGAATCTCAGTCCCTAGAAAGCGACATAATACCAAACTCAGTTGCATATAGTCTACCAACTTTGGTTGTTGTTGAGTTCTAATTGGAAGGCTTTACAAAATTGTTTGTCAATCATATGATTTGGATTAATTCGGTGTGTATCAATTTACGAAACAAAAGTGGAAAAAAATAATAATTTGGAGAGCACAAAAGTGGAGTTAATTAGTTAATAGTGGGATTGTTGACATTCTAAGTACCTTATTAATTGATGCATTTGTTTTTGTCTTTTAATTTATAAGATTTAGAGAATTTTTGCAAGATGGGAAATTAGATTCTACTTCCAAAATCCATATTCATTGTTATTTTGGGATGATACGCAATAATTTTATGATTACAGGAAGATTTTTCCACCGATATTTCTATGTGAAATGATACACAACATGCATGTCGTGTGCAACGTTGCTTGAACCCCTTGGTATTTTGCATGCAACTTGGTACATAACTTGTATGTCGCATGCCATGTAGCATATAGAAGATTGGAACTTCTAGTCCGATTTGATGTGACTTAGGCATGGCGTGTGATGCAACACCAATTTATATGTGAATTGCCAAGTCAGATAAGTGTCGCTACCAATACACTAGTACAAAAATGAGCTACGGTCACATTTTTTTCGAAACCACATAGTCACACTTTCGAATTGTTGCATGACTACAGGTCACGTAAAATTTTTAGACTACTTTTAGCTACACTTTTCAGCAATAAGCGTGACCGTTGGTGTGTAGCTTGTAATCATTGATAAGAATTTAACGTCAGACATTACCTTTTTACGACGCATAATCAAACAATGTGGCCACATATCACCAACGACGACAGTTTTTATTGAAAGAATGAAAAATTTTGTGATGGTTTTTCTATTAGACGAAAGATGCATATATGGTCATATAAAACAGTTATTTATGTGTCTAAAATCGAGTATATACGGCCACATAATTGATTTCGTGTGACCATAGGATAGTTTCTTATTAGCCAATTAGTAAAAGAAACAAAATAAGTAACTATAAGAATTCTATGGTCACGCTCTCTCTTCTTGCTCTCGCTCTCTCTCTCTCTCTCTCTCTCTCTCTCTCTATTTCCCCCTCTCTCTCTCTCTCTCTCTCTCTCTCTCTCTCTCTCTCTCTCTCTCTCTCTCTCGAATCTCTCAAACACACATACACACACACACACACACACTCTCTCTCTCTTTCTCTCTCTCTCTCTCGCTCGCTCACTCGCTCTCTCTCTCTCTCTCTCTCTCTCTCTTTTTTCTCTCTCTCTCTATTATCTCTCTCTCTCTCTATCTCTCTTCACACACACACACACACATACACACTTTCTTTCTCT